>ML777768.1:452719-483005 GCA_009831015.1 Picea engelmannii | reverse complement strand
TAGGGAGGTTCATCATCACAGAAGCCCTCTTCGGCGAGAAAACGCTCAATGCTCGAATCAGAGTCCTCGCTGACCACGATGGGCTCTGTTTTGGCAGGAGGCTTCGATTTATTTCTCTCCATGCGAGAGATCTTCCTTGAATTCTTCTTGTTTCTTGCAGCAGTCTCCACTCTAGCCTTTGGGGTTATGGGCTTAGCAACTTTAGTCACAGCCATAGGCGAATTCACAAGTGAGTCGGGTTCGGGTTTAGGCAGTAAAACACTGTAGGGTACAGGGGTAGATTTACTCTCGGACACTACAGGCTTATCGACTGGAGGAGGGTTTGATTCCTCAAAACCATTACGGTTGAGAAAATCGGGCCAGGAATCTTGACGTAATCCCAATTCATAAACAACCAGCATTTTAATCAACCCAACATGAAAAAGGCTGGTATCAGCCTGACTTCGCTTATACTTCTTAGCCATTTTAAACAAACTTCGGTGCAGATAATGCGGCATGCTAAGCTCGAATCCCATAAACACCATTAGCAAACGTAGATGAAACAGGAAAACAAATCCATACCTGCCTTCACAGGTGACGAACTGCTTGAGGATCATCAGTAGATCATACCAGCGGGGTTTCAACATCCTCGCAGGTAGTCCTCTGCTGCACGACCTCACTGTCCGAGAACGAAACAGCAATGTCCACGGGACATCGTTTACCTTATAGCTTTTGGACCATTTTTTCCCTTTGACAGGCAGACCAGTTGCCAGGCTGAGAGAGTGTTCGGTGACTTCGAGCTGGACGTCTCCGACTTTGGCTCTGCAACCGTCAAATGACAGTGCGAATTGCCGAGCAACAGGGATATTAAAACCATCGAACTTCCATATAAAGGAAAGCCACCCAAATTCTTCGAGGTCACCGTATGCACCATCGAATGTCAACAGCGCTTGGCATCCATTAGGTTCGGCCCTCACAACAGGAGCCATAACCTCTGTTCATGGTAGGTTTCACACCGAACACAATGCACAGAGCGAATACGATAGGGTTACCACAGTTTGAAGGCTTGACAAGACCGAGAACAACTCCAGGCGTGCGAAGGTGGTGGGATTACCATCACCACGTTTTACATTAATGAGCATGTTCATAGCTGTTTAAAACCATAATCATTAAAACAAATTCATCGACCAGCGAGTGGGTGAATCACCACTTCTACGTGCCATTTATCCAAGTCAGAACTAGCACATCATATGATATCAACGCGCCAAGTGTTAAGTTTAAAACCAACACAGTACCAGCATTAACTACCGATTCAACGTGCCAATTCCACCGTTTAATCAATCGCTTAATCACAGGGTTTAGTGATAATACATAGCTCTGGATTATATAACAATCATCGTATAATCTGCTCTTGCAAACATAGTATGCCAAGTATTGATTTGTAAAATCGAATATGATTAACTCATGCGCCTTGACACCATTGCTATCAAACCTTATAAACTTGTCAATGCATTTGGTGCATATTGTATGTGTTTGTATCCCAAAGTCTTAGAACCATACAATCAAAATTTCTTCATATAATACTCGAATGATAGTCCAAAGCAAGGATAAAAATAATATGACCAAATCCATTACAAAATTTTCATAGATCAGAACAAGACCAATAACTTTCATGCCCAAAGATTCAACAGTGAAATATATCCAAATGCGCAATCGAGGTAAGATCATGCTCAAGAACATAAGTCTGATACAATATTTAGCAATCATGTGATAAACCAGTGATCAAGTATCAACCAAAGACGACAACAATCTAATCAACGAAAGAAGTGTTTTCACACTTGCAGTTGTGAAAATTGGGTCGAAATTGAATTGTAATGGTCGCAAAAATGAGACGAATGTCTATTAGTACAATGCGACAATGAATTGTCGTAATACGACAAGGGGTGTAGGCAGCTTTTGAGAGCAATCGAAAAAAAATGGGTTGGCTGCCAACAAAGTGAAGAGGGTACAAGAAAAAACAATAAAAATGGAAGGAGGCAAGAAATCATTTCTCGTAGTAGATCAACGAAGCAACAATAAGACTATGATCGACACTACTCATTTAATATGTCTAAACAATCAAGCCCTCCAATGATAAGGCACTTGTAATCAGCTTCTCTTTATCCTTTTTAAAATATATAAATTGAATTAATCCAATGGGTCTGAGACAACCATAACCGAAATCTGAGTGACCTCAATGCTCCCAATAAATTTAGTTGAGTATTGAAAAGAGCAAGGATAAAAACGAATCAGTGAAGGTTCTGTTATGGTGGTTGAAGAATTTCAATTCAATGGAATAATTTACTCGGCTCTCAATGCGTGGGTACATTGTTGGGCGTCCTTCTGCAAACGTAGAGGTGAAAACTAACACCCCAAAAATGCATAAACTCAGTGAAATAAGTGGGTTCCTCCTCCAATTCCTAGAAAAATACCACCCCATAGAGCAAGGGAACATCGAAAATTCTCCTAGGGTAAAATAATTTCTCAGAGTTCTAGCACTGGAAGGAGTGGTCAACGTCGAGAAAATCGTGTACAATCGTTGAGTAATCGGGAACTAAAATGTTGGGTAAATAAGGAGAACATAGAGAGGTTGAGGTGGTAAAACTTCGCTAGAGAGTGAGCAAAGGCATAGGAAAGGATAAATACTTAATCCAACAACAACCCAGAGAGGGGGGGGATCAATTTGCGGAGCAATGTTGAGAAAGACAACTAAGAATTTCAATATCGAGGATTCTTCTAGATGACAGATATGGCGACAAGCTACACCTATAAGTCAACATCCTTATAGTGGAGTTTCCATAAAATATCGATCGACACACACAACCAATTCCAATAATACTTTCAAATTCAATAACATATAGATCCATATACAAATATTTTAACTAATTCACCAATGCAAAATTTTACACATGTGTACTATAATCGAAGGCAAAGAATATGAAGTTGTTGTCTCACGCTTACGTTCCGTCTAGTTCCTTATTGCTAACCACTGAGACCTCACCGGTACCTCCAAGCCAACGCTAGGGGTAATCTTCTTCCCCCTAATTCCCCCAAGCTGCAAAGGGGCCACACACACAATCCCGAGAAAGCTATCTCCTAGATCTCCTCGCATGGTATAGCTTGTACCACTCTCTATTCAAGTTGGGTATCCCAACTCCCACAAGAAAAATCAGTCAAGAGAAAAATCTGACTGCATACCAGTCATGATCCATTCCCCTCCTATGCCATTTATTTTATAGAGTTCTTCTTAGTGACACTTCCATTTGCACATTAAATTCGTTTTATTTAAAATTAATTAGGAAAAAATCTCCCTCGTACACTTGTCACCCGATCTCTCAGTTGCACCAGAAATTCATTTAATTAATTAAATTAATTTGCCAATTTCCCTCACCCACCTAAAAGTGTTCCAAAAAATGCTCTTTGTTGTCCCTTTATTCCCTCAGTTTCCTTTAATGACTTATACCTTTCTTAAATCTTAGTTGAGTTTTATTTAGGAAATTTCTCTAGGCTAGATTCCTTTCTATGTTCCACATTCATTTATGCATTTAATTCCCCTTTTTGTCTAAGTTCCAAATTAGCATGTCTTGCACACAATAGTAATTAATTCTTAGATAAATTAATTCTCCTTTAAATTCTTTATTTGATTTTTCTTCATGCCCCTTTTATTAATTGATTAATCATTTTTTAGTCCTCATACCCTATTTAGACCTAGGCCTTAAATTCAACTAGGCATAGTATATTTTTTTTAAGGAATTTTTTATAATTCATAACTTTACTCATACAACTTTTTTATTCTAAGGATGACCATGTCAAGATAAAATATTGTTTTCTAGGCACCAAGGTTCATTAACTCACCTATGCTTAAAAAAATCACGATGTGTCCTTCAAGACACACTACGTGCTCCAAGGGTGCCACTCACATTTATTCATGTTTTATTTATGTGACATGCCCTTCAAGACACACTACGTTCTCCAAGGGTGCCACTCTCTTTTTGACTAATTTTGGTAGACGTCCAACCCTTGGATTCAATACTCCGTCAGGAGACCTTGTGGGAGACTAAGTGCCTCTAAGGAATAATGACCCTGCATTATTGTGTTCCCTTTAGAATCTTCGTGAGAGACTATCTCAGTCTTCCCTCATGACATCGTGGATCTCTCGAACTAGGTAATCATTAACCTACAGTTTGAGCCACCACGGGAGTGCTAGTAGGTTGTGTTAGGGTTGCTGCCACACCTCTCCCTCAATATCTCTGGTTGTTGTGCATGACCCCCTTACTCCAAATGTGAGTCTAATTAGAAAGCCATCGTCATCCTGCATCCATCAACAAAACATGTCAGTGATCCATAAAGAACATCATAATATACCCAGTCATATGTCACATATGCAATAACGGAAATACTCAAACCATATACATTCCACTCCCTGACTCGATCCAGAGTCCAAGGAGGCCCATCTATTCCATTGATATCCTCAATCTATCAAGAGTTCGACACACTCAGGAGAAACCATTCAATAGCACCTGTCTATACATAATAAAATAACATGACATCATAATCCACAGTCTCATCATCAGAATCCACAAGCGAAGAAATCAACCATATAATGAACCGTATCACTTTCATGCAAGTGTCCTCAAATAATAATTCACATCAAGTACGCACAAGAGTGGGATGTTACACTATATTAGATTAGAGTACTGAAGAGCATATAAAATGTTACAGAAGACACTATATATACTAAGAACCTTATGTGTTATTGGAAGGGTAGAAAACATTGAAGTAGTATTTCAACTTGAAAAGAAAGTATTTATAGGGAAATCCATATATGATCTAAGAGAAGATACCATGAGAATGTTTTTTTATCCTGAGCAATCGCAAAGGAGATAAAAAAAGGGAAGGCCTAGAGAAGGACTCCCCTCCAGAATGAAGGGATGTAGAAGAACACCCGGGGTCTCTGAGCAACTCTGCAAAAGAAACTAGTGAAGAAAAACAATGAGGAGTGACAACAACTTAACCACATTAATCTCATAAAGAATAAAGACAGGTGGGAGTTTTCTATTGCAAGTGAAGAGGATACAGGAAAAAACAATAAAAATGGAAGGAGTGGAGAAATCATTTTGCATAATATATCAATGAAGAAACAGTAAGACTATGACCGTCACTACTCATACACAACATATCCTCTAGGATTTGGTTCATTCATTCTTCCTACCAGTCTATCTCTGAGTGATATGTGGTACTGAAGTTAAGTTGGGTTCTTAATGCCTCTTGGAATTATTCCAAAATCGTCTTGTAAACATCGATCCACGATCGGATAAGATCCTCTTAGGCATGCCATGTAGTCTCACTATCTTGCTGATAAAAATTCTAGGTATGTCTAGCGCTTGATACATCATACACACAGGGATAAAATGATCACTCTTTGTCAGAGTGTCAACTACCACGAAAATCGAGTCGTGCCTCCTTGTTGTCAGTGGAAGTTTCCCTAATGAATTCCAACAAAATGACCTCCCATTTTGATTCTGGAATAACGTGTGGTTGTAGTAATCCCGTTGGATGCCTATGTTCAGCCTTCACTTGCTGACATTCTAGACATCTCACCACGTAGTTGACTATGTCTACCTTCATTCCTTTCCAGAAGAATAAGGGTTTAAGGTCTTCCCTCATCTCCGTGACTCCTGAATGAGCCATGTACACTACTCTATGAGCTTCGTTTAAGATCAAACTTCTCAACTCGTCGTTGGGAGGTACGTAAATATGGTTATTATATCTCATTAATCCATCGTTCTCCACAGTAAATCCCTCAAATTTTGGTACCAACATGGTGTTTTGTTTGATAAATTCCTTAACCTATTTATACCAGTCATCGTCATGCTATCAAGTTATAATATTTTCACGTAGATTCGTCTAAAGAGGTATCATCGAAAATATGCATGGTCTCTAACTAAACACATCATCCACTCTATTCATTGTTCCTTTTAGGTAGGAAATCATGAAATCGTACTCGCTAAGCAGTTCCAACGAACGGATTTATCGCACATTCAAGTTGCTTTGTGTAAAAAAAGATTGTAAACCACAATGGTCTATTTTTAGTTCAAATTTCCATCCAATCAAGTAGTGTCTCCACACTCTCAGGGCATACACAATGGATAATAACTCCAAATCATGGGTCACGTAGTTCTCCTCATGCTTACTTAACTTTCTTGAGATGTAAGCGATCACTCGACCGTCTTGCACCAAGACTCTGCCTAATCCTTCCTTGGATGCATCAATGCATACCAAGAAGTCCTCATCCATGTCATGGACTTTTAGTATTGACGTTGTCGTCAACAACTCCTTGAGACTTAGAAATCCTTCCCAGCCTTTCTTGGTCCACACAAAATCCTTGTTCTTCTTCTGCAATTCCTTAATCGGATTATTATCTTCGAAAAACCCTCGACGAACCGTCGATAATATCTCACTAAACCCATGAATATATGTAGTTCTGGGACATTCATCAGCGTAGTACATTCCATAATAGCCTCTACCTTCGTTGGATCCACAATGATACCTTCACCGGAGATGACATGCCCTAAGTAATAAATCTTTGATGGATAAAAAGAGCATTTAAATAGTTTCCCAAACAATTTGTTCTCTAGAAGACATTGTAGTACCAAGCGCAAATGCTTGTCATATTCCTCTTTTATCCAAGAATATATCAATATGTCGTCAAGGAATACTCAACGGTAGTAAATCAGAGTCTCCATGACCCATCTTTCTTTTGTATGAAAATAACAGGAGCACCCCAAGGCGATACACTTGGGCGTATAAGTCCTAGGTCTAGCAACTCCTTCGGTTTCATTATCAACTCCTATAACTCAGGTGTCAATGTCCAATAAGTCATTTTTTCCATTGGTTTAGTTCTAGGTCTTAGGTCTATGGTAAATTTTATCTTGGCTTCAGGCGACACACCTGGTAATTCTTTGGGGAATCACGTTTGCAAACTATCGTACTACCAGAAGGTTTTCTAATCCTTCCACCATGCCCTTTACGTTCAGCGCTAAGTATTCATATAACTTGCTTCCTTACGCATGCTCTCTTGTAGTTGTAAGGAATAAATGAACCTTAGGGATACAACCTGTTTTCTTCCTACAATCTCACTTCTCTGTCCCTCATATTCAACCAAACTCAATCGTTTTGTCTTACAGTTGAGTATCACCTCATGCGATTCCAACCAGTCCATACTAACCATGTCATCAAGATCTTACACTATTCCCCAGGTTAAAGCGACAGTTCATACCCCTTCCTCCAACCATCCGGATGGCAGCTGAAGACATATCAATGAATCTAAACTCGTCCTGTCAAATTCTTTTACTTGAATCCCTTTAGCAAAGTACTAGGAATAGAGCTCTCTGTAGCACCTAGATCTAACAAATACTAAATTTTCATTGGCGATGGTACCCGATGCCTCGAGAACAATGTTCTGGCACTCGGTCTGGCAGTTATTCACCACGATCAAGAATCTCGTGGGCCTCGCCCATCTCCCCAATGGTAGTGTGTCATGTTGACCCGACCTCTCTATACTTTTCAACCGATCATTCTTGATGGTAAGGTGGAATCTCAACATGTCCAGCAACCGTCTCCAGTCCTATACTCCTGGTCCCCGAAGTAGAAGTTGTTGGCCTACTAGCCCAAGATCCTAGTCTATTCTGTTGACAAGACTAACTACGGTTGTTGGTGGCGGTCCCCTGTAGGGGTCTTCCTCTGAGGAACCCATCATCATGGTGTTGTGAAAAAGGGTTCTGTAGACATGTCTTGATACCAAGATGTCTTTTCCGGCTGGAATCTGATGTTGTTGCGCACCAGATGTCGTCAGTCTAGACAATCTTGTAGGAGTCATGCCCTGACTCCCACGATCAAATATTTCTTAGCAATGAGGCCGACTGGACTACATCGTCCAATGTCCGAGGAATTTAGATCCTCACCTTCGCACGAAGGTTGGAGTTAAGTTCGATCATGAACCCACAGATCTACAACTTTTTTGTGTTCAGATGTGGGGCATACTGAAGTAGCTCCATAAATATGGTCTTATAATCCGGCACCGTACGACGAATCTATCGTAAGGCATTGAACTCATCAAGATGGTGCTCAATGAGTTCTTCTGACAATTACTTCTCTCAAAACCATTCTTCAAATCATTCCCAAAACATGGCTTCAACGATCATGTTTAGATGAGGTAGGAGCATCTTCCACCATATAAGAGCGCACCCCTTTAGCTGAAGACCACCATGCAAACCTTCATGATGGAGGTCATAATCGCAAAGAATGAAGCACATCACCTTGCTCTATAGTGATGTCTTTGCAGATGAGCCTTCTATGGCACTCATGGACTCAGGAACTTAAGCCTCTTGAGTTCTTCGAGAATGCTACCAGTACTAGTTGGGGTGTGTTGTGGACCCTCAGGGGTATAGGCACCCTACCCTCATCTCAGTGTATATGGTTAATCAAAGCCTCTGACATTCCCTGGAAGTACCTTCTCAGACCATCCACCTCTCTTACAACAATCGACTCCTTCCCAAGGACTTGTTCTTCCCCTTGGGGGTTAGTCTCCTAGGGCGCATGCGCTTCTAGAAGCATCACACCTTCTTCCCCAGCACCACATTGTGAATCTCTGCAATGTCCTCTAACCATGATTACCACATGAACAATTTGATATTTTAATTAGCACTAAGTATTAATCAAGGGCTTAATTCAGTGGAAGGCATGGTTATCCACACTCGCAGGGTTGAACCCACTCTGATACCATATGTAACGGGCTCGTCGTTACTACAACAAAAACAATGCAATTTTTTTTTCTTTTAATACAACATTAGGAAATATACATCACAATAATTAACTATATCATTGAGACATCATTTGATAAATTAATGAAATAATTTCAGGACATTATCAATCATTCACACATCACATAACTTTCATGGCACAAGAGAACTAAATCCTAAATCAATCATACAACGACACAAGAGAAGGCTCAATGTATTCAACTTTACTTTGTTTCCAGTGCAAAGCATACATCTACTTTACATCGAGGCACACAATTAAATCAATCATCAAATTACAATAATCAACATCATTATCAAGGTAAGCACATGTTCCAAATGCCATATTAACATATTCACTTATCCATCATTGCGTGCAAATAATCCAATCATAAGGAAAGCATACCACAACATTGTGACAAGCGCATTAGTAAACTAAGGCATGAACATCTATGTGTCAATGTAGTCCTTATTGCTAACCACTGAGACCTCACCGGTACCTCCGAGCCAACGCTAGGGGTAATCTTCTTCCCCCTAAGCCCCCCGAGCCACAAAGGGGCCACACACACAATCTCGAGAAAGCTAGCTCCCAGCTCTCCTCGCATGGTGTAGCTTGTACCACTCTCTATTCAAGTTGGGTATCCCAACTCCCACAAGAAAAATCAGCCAAGAGAAAAATATAACCGCATACCAGTCGTGATCCATTCCCCTCCTATGCCATTTATTTTATAGAGTTTTTCTTAGTGACACTTCCATTTGCACATTAAATTCATTTTATTTAAAATTAATTAGGAAAAATTCTCCCTGATACACTTGTCACTCGATCTCTTAGTTGCACTAGAAATTCATTTAATTAATTAAATTAATTTTTCAACTTCCCTCACACACCTAAAAGTGTTCCAAAAAAATGCTCCTTGTTGTCCCTTTATTCCCTCAATTTCCTTTAATGACTTATGCCTTTCTTAAATCTTAGTTGCATTTTATTTAGGAAATTTCTCTAGACTAGATTCATTTCTACGTTCCACATTCCTTTATGCATTTAATTCCCCTTTTTGTCTAAGTTCCAAATTAGCATGTCTTGCACACAATAGTAATTAATTCTTAGATAAATTAATTCTCCTTTGAATTCTTTATTTGATTTTTCTTCATCCCCCTTTTATTAATTGATTAATTAATTTTTAGTCATCATACCCTATTTAGACCTAGGCCTTAAATTCAACTAGGCATAGCATATTTTTTTAAGGAAATTTTTATAATTAATAACTTTACTCATACAACTTTTTTATTCTAAGGCTAACCATGTCAAGATAAAATATTGTTTTCTAGGCACCAAGGTTCATTGACTCACCTATGCTTAAAAAAATCACGACGTGTCCTTCAAGATGCACTACGTGCTCCAAGGGTGCCACTCACATTTATTCATGTTTTATTTATGTGACATGCCCTTCAAGACACACTACGTTCTCCAAGGGTGCCACTCTCCTTTTGACTGATTTTGGTAGACGTCCAACCCTTGGATTCAATACTCCGTCAGGAGACCTTGTGGGAGACTTAGTGCCTCTAGGGAATCAGGACCCTGCATTATTGTGTGCCCTTTAGAATCTTCATGAGAGACTGTCTCAGTCTTCCCTCATGGCATCATGGATCTCTTGAACTAGGTAATTGTTAACCTACAGTTTGAGCCACCATGGGAGTTCTAGTAGGTTGTGTCAGGGTTGTTGCCACACCTCTCCCTCAATATCTATGGTTGTCGTGCATGACCCCTTTACTCCAAATGTGAGTCTAATTAGAAATCCATCATCATCATGCATCCATCAACGAAACATGTCAACGATCCATAAACAACATAATAATATACCCAGTCATATGTCACATATGCAATAACGGAAATACTCAAACCATATACATTCCACTCCCTGACTCGATCTAGAGTCCAAGGAGGTCCATCGATGCCATTGATATCCTCAATCTGTCAAGAATTCGACACACTCAGGAGAAACCAGTCGATAGCACCTGTCTATACATAATAAAACAACATGACATCATAATCCACAGTCTCATCATCAGAATCCATAAGCGAAGCAGTCAACCATATAATGAACTGGATCACTTTCATGCAAGTGTCCTCAAATAATAATTCACATCAAGTACGCGCAAGAGTAGGATGTTACACTATATTATATTAGAGTACTGAAGAGCATATAAAAAGTTACAAAAGACACTATATATACTAAGAACCTTATGTTTTATTGGAAGGGTAAAAAACATTGAAGTAGTATTTTATCTTGAAAAAAAATTATTTATAGGGAAATCCATATATGATCTGAGAGAAGATACCATGAGCATGTTTTTTTATCCTGAGCAATTGTAGAGGAGATAAAAAAAGGGAAGGCCTAGAGAAGGACTCCCCTCCAGAATGAAGGGATGCATAAGAACACCAAGGGTCTCTAAGCATCTCTGCAAAAGAAACCAGTGAAGAAAAACACTGAGGAGTGACAACGACTTAACCACATTGATCTCATAAAGAATAAAGACAGGTGGGAGTTTTCAATTGCAAGTGAAGAGGATACAGAAAAAAACAATAAAAATGGAAGGAGGCGAGAAATCGTTTTGCATAACACATCAATGAAGAAACAGTAAGACTACGATTGTCACTACTCATACACAACATATCCTCCAGGATTTGGTTCATTCATTATTCCTACCAGTCTATCTCTGAGTGATATGTGGTACTGAAGTTAAGTTGGGTTCTTAAGGCCTCTTGAAACTATTCCAAAATCGTCCTGTAAACATCGATCCACGATCGGATAAGATCCTCTTAGGCATGCCATGCAGTCTCACTATCTCGCTAATAAAAATTCTAGGTATGTTTGGAGCCTGATACGTCATACACATAGGGATAAAATGATCACTCTTCATCAGAGTGTCAACTACCACGAAAATCGAGTCGTGCCTCCTTGCTGTCAGTGGAAATTTCCCCAATGAATTCCAATGAAATGACCTCCCATTTTGATTCTGGAATAACGTGTGGTTGTAGTAATCTTGCCGGATGCCTATGTTCAGCCTTCACTTGCTGACATTCTAGACATTTCACCACATAGTTGACTATGTCAGCCTTCATTCCTTTCCAGAAGAATAAGGGTTTAAGGTCTTCCCTCATCTCCGTGACTCCTGGATGAGCCATGTACACTACTCTATGAGCTTCGTTTAAGATCAAACTTCTCAACTCGTCGTTGGGAGGTACATAAATATGGTTATTATATCTCATTAATCCATCGTTCTCCACAGTAAATCCCTCAAATTTTGGTACCAACATGGTGTTTTGTCTGATAAATTCCTTAACCTATTTATGCTAGTCATCGTCGTGCTATAAAGTTATAATATTTTCATGTAGATTCGTCTAAAGAGGTATCATTGAAAATATACGTGGTCTCTGACTAAATGCATCATCCACTCTATTCATTGTTCCTTTTATGTAGGAAATCTCGAAATCATACTCGCTAAGCAGTTCCATCCAACACCTTTGTCGCACGTTTAAGTTGCTTTGCGTAAAAAAAAATTGTAAACCATAATTGTCCATTTTTAGTTCAAATTTCCATCCAATCAAGTAGTGTCTCCACACTCTCAGGGCATACATAATGGATAACAAGTCCAAATCATGCGTCGCGTAGTTCTACTCATTCTTACTTAACTTTCTTGAGATGTAAGCGATCACACGACTGTCTTGCACCAAGACTCTGCCTAAGCCTTCCTTGGATGCGTCAGTGCATACCAAGAAGTCCTCGTCCATGTCAGGGACTTTTAGTATCAACGTTGTCGTCAACAACTCCTTGAGACTTAGAAATGCTTCCCCGCCTTTCTTGGTCCACACAAAATCCTTGTTCTTCTTCTACAATTCCTTAATCGGATTGTTATCTTTGAAAAACCCTCGACGAACCATCGATAATATCTCGCTAGACCCATGAATCTACGTAGTTCTGGGACGTTCATCAGTGCAATACATTCCATAATAGCCTCTACCTTCGTTGGATCCACAACGATACCTTCACCGGAGATGACATGCCCTAAGTAATGAATCTTCGATGGATAAAAAGAGCATTTAAACAGTTTCCCAAACAATTTGTTCTCTCGAAGACATTGTAGTACCAAGCGCAAATGCTTGTCATATTCCTCCTTCGTCAAAGAATATATCAATATGTCGTCAAGGAATACTCGACGGTAGTAAATCAGAGTCTCCACGACCCATCCTTCTTTCGTATGAAAATAACAGGAGCACCCCAAGGCAATACACTTGGGTGTATAAGTCTTAGGTCTAGAAACTCCTTCGGTTGCATTATCAACTCCTGTAACTCAGGTGTCAATGTCCAATAAGTCATTTTTTCCATTGGTTCAATTCCAAGTCTTAGGTCTATGGTAAATTTCATCTTAGCTTCGGGCGACACACCCGATAATTCTTTTGGGAATCACGTCTACAAACTATCGTACTACCAGACGGTTTTATAATCCTTCCACCATGCCCTTTACGTTCAGTGTTAATTATTCATATAACTTGCATCCTTGCGCGTGCTCTCTTGTAGCTGCAAGGAAGAAATGAACCTTAGGGATACAACCTGTTTTCTTCCTACAATCTCACTTCTCTGTCCCTCATATTCAACCAAACTCAATCATTTTGTCTTACAGTTGAGTATCACCTCATGCGATTCCAACCAGTCCATACTAACCATGACGTCAAGATCTTACACTATTCCCCAAGTTAAAGAGATAGTTCATACCCCTTCCTCCAACCATCTGGTTGGCACCCGAAGACATATCAACGAATCTAAACTTGTCCTGTCAAATGCTTTTACTTGAATCCCTTTAGCAAAGTACTAGGAATAGAGCTCTATGTAGCACCTGGATCTAACAATACTAAATTTTGGTTGGTAATGGTACCCGATGCCTCGAGAACAGTGTTCTGGCACTCGACCTAGCGGTTATTCACCACGATCAAGAATCACATGGGCCTCGCCCATCTCCCCAATGATAGTGTGTCCTATTGACCCGACCTCTCTGTCCTTTTCAACCGATTATTCTTGATGGTATGGTGGCATCTCCACATGTCCAGCAACCATCTCCGGTCCTATACTCCTAGTCCCCAAAGTAGAAGTTGTTGGCCTACCAACCCAAGATGCCTCTCTGTTCTACTGACAAGCCTAACTACAGTTGTTGGCGGCGGTCCCCTGTAGGGGTCTTCTTCTGAGGAACCCATCATCATGGTGTTGTGAACAAGGGTTTTGTAGACGTGTCTTGATACCAAGATGTCTTTTCCAGCTAGCGTCTGATGTTGTTGTGCACCAGATGTCGTCAGTCCAGACAATCTTGTAGGATTCATGCCCTGACTCCCGCGATCAAATATTTCTTAGCAATGAGACCTACTAGACTGCATCGTGCAATGTTCGAGGAATTTAGAGCCTCACCTTCGCATGAAAGTTGGAGTTAAAGTCGATCATGAACCCACCAATCTACAACTTTTCCGTGTTCAGATGCGGAGCATACTGAAGTAGCTCCATAAATATGGTCTTATAATCCAGCACTGTACGACGACTCTATCGTAAGGCGTTGAACTCATCGAGATGGTGCTCAATGAATTTTTTTGACAATTAGTTCTCCAAGAACCGTTCTTCGAATCGTTCCCAAAACACGGCTTCAACGATCATGTTTAGATGAGGTAGGAGCATCTTCCACCATATAAGAGCGCACCCCTCTAGTTGAAGACCACCATGCAGACCTTCATGATGGAGGTCATAATCACAAAGCACGAAGCACATCACCATGCTCTCTAGTGATGCCTCGGCGGATGAGTCTTTCGTGGCACTCATGGACTCAGGAACTTAAGCCTCTTGAGTTCTTCGAGAATGCTATCAGTAGTGGTTGGGGTGCGTTGTGGACCCTCAGGGGTATAGGTGCTCTAGCCTCATCTTAGTGTATATGGTTAATCAAGGCCTCTGACATTCCCTGGAAGTACCTTGTTAGACCATCCACCTCCCTTACAACAATTGACCCCTTCCCAAGGACTTGTTCTTCCCCTTGGGGATTATATTTCTAGGGCGCGTGCGCTTCTAGAGGCATCGCACTTTCTTCCCCAGCACCACATTGTGAATCTCTGCAACGTCCTCCAACCATGATTATCACATGAACAATTTGATATTTTAATTAGCACTAAGTATTAATCAAGGGCTTAATTCAGTGGAAGGCATGGCTATCCACAGTCTCAGGGTTGAACCCACTCTCATACCATATGCAATGGCCTCGTCACTACTACAACAAAAAAGATGTAATTTTTTTTTCTTTTAATACAATGTTAGGAAATATACATCACAATAATTAACTATATCATTGAGACATCATCTGATAAATTAATGAAACAATTTCAGCACATTATCAATCATTCACACATCACATAACTTTCATGGCACAAGAGAACTAAATCCTAAATCAATCATACAATGACACAAGAGAAGGCACAATGTATTCAACTTTACTTTATTTTCTAGTGCAAAGCATACATCTACTTTACATCGAAGCGTGCGATTAAATCAATCATCAAATTACAATAATCAACATCATTATCAAGGTAAGCACATGTTTCAAATGCCATATTAACATATTCACTTATCGATCATTGCACACAAATAATCCAATCATAAGCAAAGCATACCGCAACATTGTGACAAGTGCATTAGTAAACTAAGGCATGAACATCTATGTGTCAACGTAGTCCATATCAAAAGAAACCTAACACCTATTCATCAACATCATCCAAGGCACAAGATCTACACCATCATCCATGACATAAAATCCATTGCACAAGAAGTCCAAAAATCCTTGACTATCATACATTTTATGGAATCCATAAACGAAAGAAATCTAATATCCATGAACTAATCATCGATGCAGGGTAAATAAATTCATTACTTTTTAATTGCGCAAGTTCTAAGATCTAACCATCATAAAAATCCACAAGCACAAGAAGTAAATAGCCCACACCATTCATTACATTGAATTTCCATTGCGTGCAAGAAGAAAAATCTAAACATTATACAATACATCATTCAATACCTTAAATTTTTCATGTGCGCAAGAATAAACTAAGTTTAAAACCATCATTCAAGAATAAACTCAATAAAATAAATAACTAACCATGTAAAATCATCATTTAATACATCCAAATTTTCATGCACACAAGAAATAAACTAATCTAAGCGAACATGCACCCACGTCATCTGTTGCACAAGAGTACCCAAGCCCATTTTTCCAAAGCACAAAGGAAATCTAACTCGTAATTGATCATACTTTACAATGATATTAAGGATGCATTGGTAACCCAAATTCTAATTAATCTCATCATCGTTATGTATTGCACAAGGAAATTTACACCATAAATCAATGTACATCATGTTAAGCATAGGCACAATAGTGTCATCTTTTACTTAGTGTGCACATTCAATCTAATAACTTACACTCATCGATACTGCAATTTCAAGCACAAGAGAAACTAACCATTATTCGTGGCGTAGCAACTATAATTATTACACTAAACATTAATGTATAGGTAAGTGAATTATCTATCACATAGGGTTATTCTTTCTTTTATAAGGTACAAGACCTGCAAGGGACGGGCGATAAAGGTGGATGCCCAAACCAAAAAGCACTTAATTGGAAGAAGGTAAATACAAACCATAAGTCGCAAGTACCCATTACAAGAAATAAAATTACCTCTAATAGTGGGACATCGGTCCTACAATTCCTAGAGTTGCATAGATATGAACACCATCCAAAGTAATGGGTTTCAAGCATTTTAAAAAAAATCAACAAAACAGCCTCACAATGTGTATGCGCAAAGGACTTGGGGATAACCCCATCCTAAAATTTATTTAAATAACTCCATAATAATAAATAAAAAAATAGAGAAAGGTAATAACCTGAACGCTAGAGTGAACAATGATGTTGATGGGGAATTGCTCACTAGTGTCTAAATATAGCCCCAATCTGTTAACCTACCATTTATCAAGGATATTCGAAATGCCACTGGGGTCAATTAGAATTAGTATCTTATTTTTTTGAATGGACCCGCATGTCTTAAATTTATCTAAGTCACCAATCCTCATCATGGCATCAATTTGAAACAAAAGGCTCTTCAAGATTCATACTCATGGGAGGTTGATTTTCCTCTAGTGATTCCTACTTGATTTGTAGAGGCATGTGGGGCCTCTTTTATTGCGATCATGTGGTTAATCTTCACTTGAGGTCACATGCCTATCCATTGTATTTATGTGTTAATAGCTTAATGGAGTCTACACATGGGTATCTAACTAACCCTTTTACTGTATTTTTCTATATTTGACGAGATCCTCCTAGTCAAAGTTATTTGGGCCAGTGCCCTACCCCTAAAGGATGTGTACAAATACAAGATTGCACTCCTCATTTGCATCATCTAGTTCAAGTGAATTGATTCATTCTTTTTTGCCTAAGGGTGCTCCTAAAGAATTCGCTTTACTTGTTTTATTTCACAATATTTGTGTGGTTGATTGTTCTTGGTTATTGTTGATCACTCTTTGACGAAGAGATGGTACATGGACATTGTTACAACAAAATCTAGCACCCACAAAGTGTAAAGTCTCAAGCACAAGGTGTTAGGTGTAACTTAGGAAGGCTACCCATTGTCACTTCATTGGCTCTTGCTTCCACTTTAGGTTGGCTCTTCTCCAACCAAGGGGGTATCCCTAAAGCAAGTCTAAGTCCACAGTTTACATATGTCAATGAAGTTCAAAGACTCAATCTAATCTAGTTTGGAATCTGGTTCGTAGGGGTTTCAATGAAGTGTGTATGTTCAGATTTTCAAACCAAGTACAAGTCTAGTATAGGGTAGTGTATGTTAGGTGCGTAGACTTGTGTTAAATTTGAAGTTAAGTGATGTTATGTGAAGGTTACTTTGCAGATTTGCAAATGAAAGATGAACTTTGAGCAAAGTAAAGTAAATGCAAGTGCAAATGCTCAATATGCAATCTGGAAATTTAATTCTGCATTAAAGATGAGCGAACAATTGCAGAAATTTGCTATTAAACTCTAAAGATAAATTCCAGAATGTGAAAGACACAAACTGAACCTAAAATGCGATCTAATTTTTTTATTTTTATTTTTTGGCTCTAATACAATCGGGAAAAGTAAATTTCTAAGTTATATCTAATGCTGGAAATGCACTAAGTTGTAAAACAGAACTTAAAACTAATTCTCAGAATGCTGAAAATAAAATTTAATCTAGTTTATGATGAAATTTGGGGGCCCTAGGTCACTCTGCAATGCTGGAAATGCAAATTTCTGAACTAAGTCTAGTGCTGGAAATGCACTTAACTCAAAACAAAATTCTAAATCATTATTCTAGCAAACATAAACAACTTAGCATAGTTTAAGGTAATTGAAATCCTAGACTAAAATTTTTGGCTGGAAATTGTATTTTCCGAACTAAGTAAAAAGTAGAACTGCAAAATACTTAAAACAGAAACATAAATTCAATTTCCAGCAAGCAAAATAAAAGAAAAGATTGCTAAAAGTGAAAAATTAAAGTTTTTTTTTTGTGGACGGATGAGGGAGGAAGACTAGTGCCTAATCAATCCTTGGGCTAATGGGTCATTCAACATTCATATGGAGGGCCTAACTCTGTCTAAATTCAAGGATCCAAGGACTTCCCTAAAGCAGGCCACTAATTTCCTATATGGCTGAAAAATTAAAGTGTAATCTATGCAAGGAAATGACCCTAGATGGTATCAATTTCAAGATTAAACCAAGTAATTTGTTTGCTTAATATTACTAACCTTAGTTACTACTATTTTGAATTAACTAGAATAGAAACACCTAAATGCGAACAATATTAAATAACAAGGATGAAGAAAGAATCACACCTAGTTGTTCACCATTTGAAGTAGATTTTTTGTCTAGTTGACCTTGCTCCAAGGTCCAATCCCTTAGCTTGCATGCAAAAGTTCTAATCCCCAACAAAATTCTCACACACATAAACAAAATGATCTCCACAGAATATTTTCTCCAAGAAGAGGTAATGCTTCGGATCCCCCCTCAGGTTGTACACATATTGGTTCTCAGAGGCGTCTTCGGGTTTCTAGTTGATGACTATCTCCCTAGAATGCCTCCCCCGTTTAGTTTCTTCCTTGATATACTGTGCCATCTCTTGTCGACTAGGTAGGTATTGAATTAGGCTATCATAGAGGACATCTACAGGTTGAACATTCAGGTCATTTGGACCTCACCTTTGATGAGCCTGGGCTCAAAGATGTCATTCTACCTAGAGCATTTTTTGGAGTTGTGAGATGGCATCGTTGTCCACCCCTTTATACACACAGGCATTAGATGCACTCACTCAAGATCCCTCTGGGACAGCTCCAGGTTGGATCTCATCGACTCCGGATTGAGATAGAGCACCATATACCATGGTCAGATAGGATCTGCTAGATGTGCCACTTACAGGAGCCGAAGATAGAAATGCACCTCATCTTTAGGTGCCCCATATACTATGAGATCAGAGGACACTACCATTGCCTTTATAGGGATTTAGGGGAGTCACTCTCTACTTTCTTTCGGTACCAGGACCATAGATGCCTAGCCCTCTTCATCAAGAAAATTTCAACCACAGATCTCAGTTCCTACACACTATACCCCGCCTTGGGACGACTAGGATGATCACCTCATACTTTCAGCCATTAGATCGGAGCAACAAGCAGCGGGTAGAGCCCTAGAATGCACTAGACAACAAATTGGTGAGACCTCGTCTCTCTCCTCAACCTCCCCCTCAGGGAGTCAGATTGTTATCATCGAGACTGGTTTGGAGGTGTCGAACCATACATCAATCCATGCATCCTCAAAGAGATAGAGGGGTTAGCTCCAGACGGATCTAGAATAGGGTGCCTCTTGCCTGTTAGACTACCTCCCAGATTCAGATGAGCTGCTAGGTTATCCATAAATAGTATTACCCATTCGGTTGCATTAGGTTATCTTGGCGAATTTCTTCATTGCTGTCATCACTGTGACCCTTGGATAGTAAGGATGACAATCATATTTATGGTGGTAAAGTCAGTGATAAGTCCACAGTTCAAGGTTGCTTTCAAAGGGGCATCATTGCCTCTTCTACGTGAGGCCCCTGACACACATGCACCAACTGATTAGTTTGTAGACACTGCGGGAGAGAAGGCTGTATCAATACAAACATATATGAATAAAGCATAAATGTCATCGATTAGGCCAATGGAAATAGAAGAGAGTACGGTGAAGGAGGAGTTTGCCGTTGAAGCACAGAATCAGGTAAGGAGCATTTAGAAGGTGAAGAACATGGTCTAGAACATCAAGAGTCAAGGTTGAGGAGTAATCATGCATGCTCACATTAGGATTTCAGTGAAGAATATAATGGCTGTTGGTCTTCTGGTAGTTGTTGCACCACCAAATATAGATAAAATTCCGATAAATCAACATTATCAGATTTGTTTGGAACCGATTCTGAGATGAACTCTGAGTCGTCTGATGAACCTGATCATTCTTTATATTTGGACAAGATTGATGCTGCACCCTTAGATGATAAGAAAACTATTTCAACTTTTGCAAGACATTTGATAAGTTGACGATTAAGGAATATGCACTCAAGATTCTTGTCAAGAGAAATATTAAAGTTGATCTTCTGAGGAATCTGCTTACACACTCGTGCAAGAATGAGCCTCTCTCTCTAAGTGAGAAGTAACTACTTGTTGAAGGGTTCAGGACTGGCATCAAAACCTCGACCCAAACAACAAAATAAGCACCCAAGAGGTTGAAGCCTTAAGAAATATGGTAAAACAGACACACACACTCATATGGTAAAACTTGTGTTGAGAACACACACACATATGGGACGCCAATAATGAAACATGGCCGACCTGATCTGTTTTAAAATTTGATGATGGGAATTGATAGGTCGACCTTTCAAAGTCTGTATAAGTTGATTTAATGAAATAATGGAGCAGGGATGACCGTTACAGGTCATTAAATTGACTTCGAGGTAAAGATAAAGTTAGGCCCGAGCCCTTGAGGAGTTTAGTTTGTAATTTCAAAGGCAGATTGGCTATTCTAGAAGCCCATTGGTCTACTTGGTGAAACATCATACCATATCCTGAGCGTTTGAAGGGCAACAAATATTTTTGATGATGTGTCCCAATTTGAGGTTTTTTTTTTCCCTTTGTTCATTGTACAGGTGGCTTGAAAAGCCCCTACTTTGTATTTTTAGGATCATTTAATTGGTAAAGAGGGATTTCCTCCCCTCCTTAGGCTAGATTAGGGGCTTTCACTTAGGAAAATAATATTGTAATGTAAGGGGAAGTTGAGCTTTTCTCCTTATAAATAAAGAGGAACTTCCTCCCATTTTGACATAACATAGCGTCTCACTCAACGATAGTTGGATTTCATCTAGGCACGCACTCGCTTAGTTGAAACCTGCGGGGCACTCGATTGCGGGCGAGAGGGAGAGCTGAAACCACTCTTCAAAAGGCAGCACATTATTCATGAGTCAGATTGGGCAATACAATATTTATTTTCGCTAGTTCTACAATCTACAAGCGGCTAGCTACCTTTCTACAGGTGATTGAAAACAAGCATTCATAAAGGCTCTCATTCATACCAGAGACCAAGTTGCCCTTGTACTCTCCCATGGTTTGACCCCCCATTTTGACATAACAACTTGAGGGATAAATCCCTTAGGAGGTTTGTAATTTTCTGAAATTTGTTAGTCTTGGATTTGGGCTATGTATGGAAGAATAATGAAGTTCTGTTGAGGAGATCTAGTGGATGCTTTTCTTGATTTGGTAGATGTTTCATGAAACTAGGGTTTTATTCATGCATAACGACTTGGTCTAGTAAGTGGTCTTTTCCAAGTATTTATGTTTGTTCATGGTATTTAAGTGAATGCTCTATCAAAGGGGTAATAAGTTGCATGTTATCTTGTTTCCTTGAATAATTTTGCTAAAAACCCTAGGGAAAGGATTGAGAATGGTAATACCCTTCCCCTGTTTTATCCATCTTAATGTGTTGAAGCATACACGGTCAAGATTAGAGATTGTGAGTGGACATCCCCCTAGTCTTGTCTTTGAGGTTGAAATCTAGGGCTTATGAGGGGATAAACTCTAGGATTTGACCTAGTTCCACTTGCTTTTTGTGCTAGAAACTCTTGAAGAAGTAGGACGACACCTAGGGTTTATGAGGGGATAAACTCTAGGCTTTTCTTTCCTAGAAGGTTTGACCTAGGTTTAAGAGGGGATAATACTAGGGTAGATCTTCAAGTCTTCTTTTTCCCTTGGCCTCCATTGAAGTTTTTACATTGACTCCATATGACCAATGAAAAGAACACTGATCTCCAAACCTCCAACCACTTTCTTCTATACCCTAAAGCTTACCAAAACCATTTTTCTTGGACTCTCTCTTCACATCACCTTGAACTCCGTTCCCCCAAGTCCTAACAATCTTAACCCAGGGAAACCCCTTTGAGTTAGAGAAGAGCCAACCTGAAGCGAAAGAGGGTTAGTGAGGTGAGAGTGGCCTCACTCTTGGTTACATTGAATCACATTTGAGATTTCAGACTATATCTCTATAAGTGCGAGTTTGTGTGATAACAAATAACATAAATGGTCAACTAAGAGAGGACTTACCACTCCAAAAATCACATGAGACCATCTCAAACAACAAGAAAATAATCTCCAAATAGTAGCTTGTTAGCGGAAACTTCGAATCATGTGAAAAATCTCCCCAAATAACAAGAGCACACTAGTTCCAAGTCAAATACTCTTCATCAAGGTGAAAACATAGTGTTAGTTAGGAAGGAAAAATTAGATGAAAATAGATGAAATGACTCATGCACCCTCTAGGAGTGGGAAAATGATGGAATACAGGCATAATATGGATTATGTCTAGGTAAAATAAAAGGGTGATGAAATAATGGATGGTACCTAGGCAAAATGATGGAATGATAATGAAAGGGGAATGACATTTAGGCAAACCACTAGGAAAGTACCCCACCAAGATAGAAGACACAACAACTAGGAATAAGACATGAACCCATCATGCAACAACCAAGTGAGAGTAGTAATTGGAACATCACTAGCACAAGAGAGAAATAATAGGAGATTTCTCCACCAACAATCAACCATGGAGTAACACCTGTAACAAGATTAAGATAAATGATTTTATGTTGAAGCAACCTCCATCAATGGTACAAACATGACCAATCCTTTGATACATTGAAATGAGTGAAAAGGGAAAGACAAATGATAGGGCCAAGTCATCTTGTAAGAATGCCACCTTCCCGCTTGGTTGGCCAAGGGTCGGGTAAACCATGAGGGTAGCACCAAAATAACATGTACAACATGATAATGCCTCCTGATATGTAATTGGTACATAGGGAGTTCATGATTGTCATTTGGCAAGGTGTCATGAAATGATCCTTGGATACCCAAATAATATATGGTGTAACATACATCTTTCTTTTGATCTATATTAAATGTTGTTATAACTTTGCTTGCTTGATGATTGCAGTAGGGTTTGTTAAAGAGAAAATTGTATATCCATTGTCTTCTTATGATCTTAAATATGGTATTAGAGCTAGTGTGATATGTTCCTACTCTATCCAACGTTTTTAAAATTTGTTTTAGCAAAAGTTTTCAGCATGACAACAATCCGTTGTCAAGGTTTTTTCAGTCCTCTTCTCCACCAATGTCCAATTTTTTGTTTTCTCTTGGTTTTTTTAACCCTCTTCTCCACCAAAATCCTCTTAATTTTGGTTTTCTCTTGGTTTTTTAGGGGGTATTCATGTAGATGATGCTCTTCTAAGGGAAAGTGTACCGTTATCTTTTTCAAATAATTTTTTTATGTTGTTTCTAGACAATGATGGTATCACTATTCATTTTTCTTGTCCATATAGGCAATGGAGCCTTATGGACCTTCACATTGCATATTGGTCCTCCCCCTCTTCACAAGAATTGGTCGTCGATTCTAAAGCCTCTAGGCATATAACAAAGCACCAACATGTACTCTCCAACTATCAACAAACATATAATGGAGAGGTAGTTATTATTGGTGATGGCTCACCCCTATCAGTTTCAAGATGTGGCGATGTCATTATGGGCAACAAGTTTGGAGTAGCTCTTCATGTTCCAGGAATAGGACCAAATCTACTTTCAACGTCACCCACACTAACAAAAAGGTAGAGTTTTAGCTAGATTTATGGGTTATCAAGGACATAGGTGAGATGGTTTTAAATGGTTGCTTTTGGTTATTTTGATGAATCCAATCATATGTACAAGTTGGGGAAACATTCATCTCCTTCAAAACAAAGTGGATTCACTACAATGGTTTGCCAATACTAACGACACCGACAAACTATGGCATCAACACGTAGGTCATACTAATTTTGCGACCTTGTGTCAAATGGGTTGTCTAAGAATGGTAGATGGCCTTCCATAAATTAAAGCACCTAGTGGTACCTATGAAATATGTATGCTGAGAGAATACATCCATGTGTCCTTTCTTAAGGATTTAGTGGGGCAAGCCTCTTGTCCTCTTGAGTTGGTTTATAGTGATATTTGTAGATCCATGACCACTCCTTCAATTGGTGGGGCTAAATATCTATTCTCCCCCTTTCTTTGGATGTATACTATTCCATCCAAAGATGATGCCTTCAGAGATTTTAAATCCTTGGTAGAAAATCACAACAATCATATGATCAAATCTATTAGGATTGATCATGGAGATGGGTATTTTGGTGATGCTTTCCATTCATTTCTCACATCTCTTGGAATTGTTTGGTAAAAGCTAGTAGTGTGCATCAAAGGAGTAGAGCTATTGTGGAAATTGTTGATGTTTTTAGCATTGGGCAGGTACTTCGCACAAGTCTAAGTGTCTAGACATGTGGAAGTCGCCCAAAGCCTTCTACCTTAGTAATTTACTTTAATTAAAGGAATTATTAAAGTAAAGTGCTTTTTATAATTAAAATGAGTTTAATTTAATGAAATGTTAAGGTTATTAACATTAGTGAATTAAATGAATCTTAGCCATTGATCTCAAGTGAGTTGAGATCTAATCTCAACCGTTAATCACTTTGGAGATTAGGGTTATGTTTGATTTGGTCATAACTCAAGATTATAAAAGCAAGGCTAGGTGAAAGAGAAAGACACAAGAGAGCACATAGGAACAAAGGACTTTTGCTCATGTGCTTGAGTCATCCACTTAGGAGCAAAGAAGGACTTTTGCTCAATTGCTTGAGTCAGTAAGCACTATGATTCAAGGGGATCTCAGATAGGTGAAAGACTTTCATATTGAGATCAAGTCTAAAGGAGGAAGGTGCAACAAAAGGAGAAAACCCAATAGCCAAAAATCGAAGGACAAATTTCTGGGTAGTCCACTAGCCAAAAATTGAAGGATAGATTTATGGGTAGTCCAACAGCAACAAGATGTACTAGTGGACAGATCTAGCAGATCTGATGTACCAGTGGATAGATCTAGCGCAAATCTGAGGTACCAACGTACAAATCTAGTAGATCTAAGGTACTAGTGGACATATCTAATAGATCTGAGGTACCAACGGACAAATCTAGTGCAAATATGAGGTACTAGTGGGCAGATCTAGTGCATATCTGAGGTACCAATAGGAATATCTAACATATTTGAGGTATCAACAAGTAGATATAGCAAATCCGAGGTACCAACAAGCAGATCTTGTGTAGATCTGAGGTACCGACGAACAGATCTAGTAGATTTGAGGTATTGACAGACATATCTAGCAGGTCTGAGGTACCAACGAACAGATCTAGTGTAGATTTGAGGTACTAGCAGGCATATCTAATAGATTTGAGGTATCAACAGGAAGATCTAGCAGATCGAGTAGAGGGTTTCTTCAGTGTTAGAGTTGCCAGGTTTGCTATATTTATATTTTTCCTTAGTGGGCCATTTTCCCAGTAAGGGAGTCGTTGTAAGCTAGGAGTTATTATTAATGAAAAGCTTATTTGAAGTGTAGAATTTATTTTTGCTTGTGTGAAGTTTGGTTTCTTGTTTTTGCCTTCTTTGTTTTATTTCCAGCCAATATATTTTATTCTATGTGCTGTAATTTACCTTTCAACAAGGAAAACTACAAGGTAACAATTTATCTAGGTGTTGGGATAATAAGAATTTTCAACAGAAATAACTCATTGCATGTTGCATTCTTGATAGATGGAGCTTAAATTTTTGGGGTAATTAGTTTTGTGTACCCCATATCATCAATCAGATGCCTACTTGAGATGTTTGTCATATGACTCCTTTTCAGAAATGGCATGGCTACAAATCTTCAATTTTGCATTATAAAATCTTTGGATTACATGCATGAGCCCAAATTCCCAAAGAAAAGCAAAACAAGTTGCAATCGACAAGTCAACACTACACTCTAGTGGGCTATAGCGAAACATCCAAGTCATATTGCCTATATGATCCTTACACACCAACAAGGTAATTGAACGAAGGGATGTCATCTTTGATGAGGTTCTTTCCCATGGTCCACTAGGATCTTATCCTACTCGTAGTGCAAAAGATTTGTTTATAGTTGTCTCAATGGACCTCTCTTTTTTATGACTTGATGGTGATCCTCCTTTTTTGAGTGCTTCTTCCAATACCCCCTCCATAGTGATACAGTCAACAACCCATGAAGAGGCCCGTGTTGATGACATGTTTGGTACTACTTGCATTGAAGTTTGTTCTTCTTCAGTTGCTCCATTCAATCTCTTTCCAGTTGAACAACCCCATAGCAGTGTTACTACAGAGCCCTCTGCGTATTCCCTTCCTTCGGCTAGGTCATGACTAATGCTTAAGTGGGTTAAAACTACTATTCAAGACATTATTTCGCTCCTTCCTCCTAAAGGAAAATTAGGACGACAATGGCAACGTCTTGTTTCATGGGTCCTTATCTCCAAGTTTGATGTAGATCCTACTACTTACACATAGGAAAAAGACCATTCAGAATGGTAGTATGTTATGGTTGTTGATTATGATGCCCAAATAAAAAATTAGACCGGGGACCTAGTCCCCTTACCCAAGGGTAAGAATTCGGTTGGTTGCTAATGGGTTTATAAAATCAAGTGTGATGTAGATGGAAATTCGAGAAGCATAAAACTAGTCTTGTTGCTAGAGTCTTCTCCTAGAAAGTGGGCGTTGATTATTCATAGACATTTTCTTCAGTTGCTAGTATGGGCTCAATTTGGATGATTCTATCTATAACTGCTTCATTGAATTGGGAAGTTCATCAAATGGATGTCAAGAGTGCCTTCCCCATGGAGACCTCTAAGAAGAGATTTATTCGGGGTTTATACAAAATGGTCTTATTCCCTTGGTTTGAAAGCTCAAGATATCTATATATGGTCTTAAGCAAACACCTCATGCTTGGTATGAAAAGCTTCACAATTTCTTGATCAGTCCTGGCTTTACTTGTTGTGAGGTTGAGCATGATCTCTATATTTTCTATTAAGATGGAAAAACTCTCATCATTGTGTTATATGTTGATGATCTCCTTTTGATTGATCATTCCACATCCATGATCAATGACATGAAGCAAGAGCTTAAGGACTCTTTTGAGATGATTGATTTATGGTTGCTTCTCTCTTTTATGGGGCTTCATATTTATCATACCTCTATTGGGATTTCCCTTTCTCAGCCTTAGTACAACCTGGATCTCTTGGAGCACCTTGGGATGGAACACTACATGCCAGTGAGTACTCTCCCATTGCTTTAGGAAGTTTCAAGCCTAATGGTGTTCCTAAAGATTTTGCTCTACTTGTGGTATTTCACTCTATTTGTGTGGTTGATTGGTTGATCTCTCTTGGATGAAGATATGGTATGTGAACATCCAATGTGTGATCTATATTAAGTGTTGTTATAAGTCTGCTAGTTTGATGATTGGATTAGGGTTTGTTGAAGAGATCACCATATATCTATTGACTTCTTATGATCTCAACATCTTTGAGTGTGTTGTCCTCTTCATTAGTGTTCAATTCCTTAACCTGTAGGGTTTTAGCTATGTAGAATCTTCTTGGTATGCACCCATGCACTTGTGACCAAGGGTCTTCACATATATAGCACTTGCAACCTCCTTATGGGTGGTGGGGTCAAGGCCCCTTTTTGTTCCTCAATCCTTTGTTGCTCGTGTCCCAAGAGCACATTCTTAAATGGGTTGGGAAGGTTCTATTCATAAGGGGAAATGTTTTTCCTTTGCTTGTCTAGCATATTGAATGGCAATTTTTGAGTCTTGGGGAAAAGCATTCTCACTTCATACCTTATTACAAATCAAAGATTAGCAATCTAGAAATCTGACACTTTTTTCACCAAGATTTTCCCAGACTGCACTATTTGAAATTGCTCTAAATATTACTCAATAGTTAGCTCCCTTTGAAAGAAATGAGCAAGTTGGATGTCATATTGTCTATCCGATATGCGATCCGCCCCATGGAAAATGTCATGCGCAGAAGTATAAAAAATATTGATGGTTATTTTATTTCTATCATGTCATCTTGCTTCCCATGTATGAGTTGCACCTTCCGTAGGTTTTAGGGCTATGTGCACCATGCTTTGTTTGTTAGGTACCCCTATTTGTTGAAACTTGAAAGGCTATCCTAAGCTTCTTATCCCCTTGTGCGAATCAGTCTCCCCATTAAACTCTAATCAAGGTATCTTGATTTGTAGATTAGGTGAAAACCTAGAGCCACCTTCATATGTATTGTTAAAACCGTGTCCTTTGTTTTTGCCACCATCATTGATGTTCCTTGATCTGCCAAGTATTGTCCCATTCCTAGAATTTTGTGGTGGTTCAACCTTAGGATTTGTTAGGTGTTTTAGGATGTCATTCATGTCACTTACTGATTTGCATAGCTCATTGATTTCGATTTTTAATTCTTCCTTTAATTTCTCCTATTCTTGCTGTAATTTTTTCTCCAGTGCGTACATAGTCTTATTACCCCTAGTTTCGCTATCCCATGGTTTTGTCGTGGGGTACCCAGTATTGAAAACAAGTAGAAATGATCCAAATCCTTTCCTTGAATATCTTGTTTTCTTCTTATAATGCCTTTTGAGTCCCCTGATTTAGATATATCAATCAAAGTTATGCCAAATCCAAATTGACTTGTTATTTTAGACCCTTGTGTGGGGACTGGTCTATAGGCTGACCTTGTAGTTGCTATATATCCGTGATTCTGCTTTAGTTTTGACAACATTTCAACCTGTAATAGTCTGAAATGTATTCTTCCTAATGCAACTGGTCTCACTTAATTTGGATCTGTCAAGGTGAAGTTACGCCCAATTTACCAAACCCTGCTACTTTTAGTCTTTCCTTAGAGAGTGAACTTTTACAACTTGTAATGCCTTGATTTTTGCTACAATTGATATGAAATTTTAACTTGCAAACACCCTCAGATGTCTGCTTTCAGATGAATCAAGTCTCATTGGATTTGGATTTGGGAAGCTTTATAGATGCTCAATTTATTATACTCTACTTTTCTAGCAGGATTTCAGGACAGGATATGAACCCTAACTTGCACTGATCATACATCGTGAATTTTGTGCCAATATCTCTGAAATGTTGACCAAATATTAAATATACTAACAGATGTCTTCTTTCAGAAAAATCAAGCAGCACTCAAAGGTACTCCTTGAAGGTGCCTATCCGAGAATCTCCAGCTATTTAACCAAATTGTGCCTATCCGAGAATCACTTATTATTCACCAAAATTTCACGTAAACTGTTATGTAATATACCGAAGATAATAGAAATATCATGAAAGCACCCAGAAGATGATGTCAGCATTCAAAGAATAGTGGAAAATAAATTACATAAAGATAGTTGGAAGCACTGCTTCCGAAGATGGGCCGCACACTGCTAACCCTAGGAATGTAAACAGGGGCAGCTATGACCCAAAATAGGGATTTCATGTCGGAGACTTGAAAACCCACTTAGTGCAATAGTATTTATTGAGCAACAATCATCTATTTTTTTAGTAGACACAAGTCCTAATGAAATAATGGTTGGTGCACCCAGGCATAAAAAAATGGTATTGGGGGCATCTAATGATATGGCCAACCACATGAAATGAAGATTTTCCAGGTCCTAACAAGCTGCCAACTAGGTCTGTCTTGGACCTCAAGTTGGCTCTAAGTTTCAACTGTTAAAAAAGGGTTTACTGTTGTTTTATAAAAGCAAATTGTTCAGGAACTTAATAGTTGTTTTGTTACAGTTACATAGGCCTTTTAGGTGCTCTAGCATGTAGTTTTTGTCACCAACAGGTTAGCACATGCATACCATAAAATATGTAACACACCTAGAGATATTTACTACTGAAATAATGTTGTTCTAAACACTAGCATACATGAAAATGAACACCGGTATTTTTGGTCAAT
>ML777768.1:382601-398954 GCA_009831015.1 Picea engelmannii | reverse complement strand
GGGTTTATTCCTTCCTCCTTTTGTATGAGTAGCTAGGGCTTGATCATCGTCCCTTGCTAGTAGTGCTTCACGGTTGGCTACCCTTGTCTCTTCTTGGGTGCATTCTTCCCATAGGCTTTCAAACTGTAGTTTTTCCTTTCTGATGCATACTGACTGGATGAAGGCATCCCAAGGTCTTGCAAGACCATTTAGGGTGTTTATTACAAATTCGTCTTTGTCAATGGTGTCTCCAATCACTTTCAACTATTCTTTTATCTCGGAGATTCCGGAGAAGTATTCTTGAATCATTTCTCCTTTCTGCATCTTGGTATTCTTCAACTGAGTTCTGAGATTCATATTTTGATTGATGTTCTTTCCTTCATATAGTTTTCTTAGACCATCAAACATCTCCTTCGGGGTTTCTTTTGATGATACATAAGGGATCAGGTGGTCTTTGATTGAATCTGCAATGATTCTCTAAGCCCTGATTGAGTCCTTCTGATGCTTCGCTTTCTCTACAGCATCTTCAGGTTCCTTCACTTCTTCTTTGATAAATCTTGATAGGTCATTCTCTGCAAGGATCAAACCGATCCTATACTTCCAGGCACGAAAGTTGTCTATGCCTTCTAATTTCTCAACAAGCTTTGTGCTTGCAGACATCTTGTACTTTGGCAACAAAAATAACCAAAAATTGAAGTTCTCGAAATCAAGTTTTGACCTTACCAGGAGGTGCGCTTTGCTGAGACGAGTAGCCTGGTGTCCTTAGATTTGAGAAAATCCAAATTTTACCCCGTCAAATCTGATCTGCAGATTTCTGGACTGGTGCTTACAGTACTTCTGGTACTGGTTTTTTGGTACTTCTGGTACTCTGGTGAAACTAGGGTTTCACTTTCCAAGAGATATAGCCACCGAAAAGGTGTGCTCTAGGTGCCAAATTGATCCTTGGGGGAGGGCATAGCTTTCTAGGAGGTTAGGGAGCTGAAAATACTCACTTTTGCAAAACTCTAATTTTTGGGTACAGTAACAGTGACGTTTTTCCTCTTGCAAATAATGCTTTCTTCAGGTTGGCTATGATTCCATGTTAATGTTTATGCCATTATTATAGTTCTTTGCATTTCATAAGATAAGAGCATAATAAGAACAAGATCATTGAGAAATACACATTCACAAGAGACACAACATTTATCCTGGGAAACCTTCTAGGGGAAGAAAACCTAGCAAAAACTTCCTTATCATAAATAGCTTATACAATGTTCAAGAGATAACTCAAACCAATACAGAATTTCCTCCCCAAGAGATGCACCACTCTTCTTCTCCTCTCTCCAACTTGTAATTGCAGCTTGCCTCATAAGAGAATGAGCAAGTGAGTTGTGTGTCTGAAGTGAGGCGCTAGCCTCTTATTTATATCAGACTGGTATGTGTGAAAGGTCACAACTGGCAAGGCCGACCTCTCACTTTGGGTGGGTAAACCCACCTTTAATTAATTCTGGGTCTTCCATTATAACTGCTGGGGTCAACTTCTTATTCTATCCTTTGTAATTGTCCGATGACCAATCCGTAAAAGGGGATTTGGTCCTTATACAATTACCGACATGATTAATCCTCAATGGGGATTAATCCAATAACAATAATAATAATAATGACATGATTAATCCGCAATGGGGATTTAATCCAATAACAAAATAATAATAAGAATGCTCTTCGCAGTTACATTATTTCAACAACAATTACAATTCCACAATCCTATATATATCGATTCAATAAGTAATAGAAAGACATAAAATCCTGGAAATGTCCCAAGCCTTCTTTGTGAGAGTTGATCCCAAGGGATTGGTAATTTTCCTTTAGATTTTTCATTGTTGTTTCAGATAATCAATTAATACTACACAATGTATGAAAACTGAGTCACATCTATGTATAAAAAACTTGTTTATATAAAAGAAGAGCAATGCCACCACGTGTTCATCACATTGAATATATTGATTATGGATTCAAGAGTTAAGACTTATTGCTCATAATCTTTACCTTTGGACTAATAGATCCAATTTAAGATCAACAATTTATGAATGGGGATTCAATACCTTTATAGCCGACTGATTAAAAGGGATGGTTTGAAGTAAAACTTATGGTCATACTTAATACTATGTTTCATTAGTTTTTGGACAATAGTTAGGATTCTTGATATCAAATCTAACCTCACATACAAGGCATGAACACTTAGCTTATTAAGTGAAATATTGCATCTTGAATCTTGGAAGGAGATTTGCCAAAATAATTAGCTATTAGTTCTTGCTTTCAAGTTATTTACCAGCACTTGAGTATTTTTGTGTGTGAAAACTTAACATCCATTGATTAAGAATTAGGATGAGAACATATCATAGAACATGATCATGCATAGATCAAAGATCTATGCATGGCATACAAATTTATTTAATTTCTGCTCATACTTGATATCAATCTTGTGGACAAAGTTAAGTTGTTCAAAAGGTTTGCTTGATAGTTTGTTAGTATCTTGATGAATGATTGGATTGAAGTGTGGTTCACTTATCTCTTGAGAAGTTAGAGTAGTTTTAACTTCGATCTTGTACTGACACATATTGTGTATACAACTCACACGTTTACGAACTAGATTGACAAGTACATGGTGTATTAAAGTAACAATTAATTAACCCAACATTTTTGGCGTTGTTTCCAGGGAGCTATTAAAAGGTAAATGGTAGAAGGATAATTTTAGTTAGTTATTTCTGTTTTGGTTTTCTCACTACATTGCATATTTGGTGGAGGAAAAGATGATAAGATGCAAAGGCACCCTCGCTTCTGAATTTTTTCAAGGGTTCTAGCCCACCACATTCACTTTGGTGAGTCTATGCAAACCCTTTTCTGTCATGTCACAGACTAATGGTTAGGCCTAGAGATAGCAAAGGTATGTTTCTTAAATAAAAAAGCAATATTCTAGGTGATTTATTTGGTAGTACTAGGACCCCCTCTATTAATCTCATTGAAAGGTATACAAGAAGTTATTTATAGGAAGGAGAAGGTTCCACATCAAAGGTGACTCAGTAGTACATATGGGCTCAAAATGCGACGAAATATTTCCACATTTCTATAATTCATGGAAAAATACATTAAAATTTTGTCTTTCTTTTAATTGTTTTTTTGGTTTGGCCCCGACGTTCGTCGATATAGCGACAAATTCCGAAAACCATCTATATATCCATGAATTTTCATTGCTATATCATCACTTGTGCCATGCATGCGAACCACACGTGTAGTGCAATGAATATTGAACTTTTTCGGGGTCAAATCATTTATTTTTGTCGCTATATCGACGAGAATCAATCTATAAATACACTTCCTTAAGACAAATTTCGACAAATTTGCTATAGTTGTGACTATTTTGCTGGTGATTGTTTGACCCTGAGTTTTTTTTGTCACGTACTGGTTTAAGACATCCAATTCTCAATCTACATAGCTCAGATTTTAGACTTGCAAGGCTAGTATTTTTAATTTTTTCTATTTCTTTTAATATAAAACTATTTTAAGAATTTTTTTTAACATGAATGTTTTAACCAAATTTATATTTTTTTTTTCAAAACTTAGCATTGCTACATATATTTCATGTGATTGAACGTCGAAGTATATGAATTTTTTAATTTTTTTTTTTTTAATATTTTTTTCAAAATTTAGCATTGCAACATATATTTCCTGTGATTGGACCTTGAAGTATATGGAGTTTTAATTTATTTTTTTTCAATGTTTTAACAAAATTTAATTTTTTAAATATTTAATTGGTTCTTATAGGAAATTACTGTGTCAAATTAATATATACTATGAATGAAAATGCAAGGAGGTTTTCTCATTTTTGAGTGGCATTGAAGGTAAAGGGAAATGGAAAATGTTATTTCCCTTGCAATGATTGCAGGGGCTTTCAAACAAGACAAATTTTAATAACAACAACAGAAAAACATTGTAGGAAGAAGGGACACGCTGAAGGGGGTTATGAATATCATCCCTTGGTAAGACATTATTCAATATATAATGTATTATTTGTAATAGTGATCATGTCATGTATTTGTCAAATGTTTTATCATTTTAATATATGTTCTATACACACTAATTTTAATACATTGTTTGTAAATATAAAGACAATACCCCCAAAACGTCGACCGCCAGCGAGTTATTTGCTAAGTAGTAGTAGAAATACTACTTTACAAGGTGAGGAACATGGAGATCAAAATATCGAGGATCGAGTTCTGAATAATGATATGGATGGAGATAACATTATTGATACAAATCAAGAAAATGAGATACATAGATTGATCCAAGAAACATTTTCTGTAATGGACGAGGACAACCGATATGATATTCATGATGTTGATCCTCTACTCGAGAAGTCACGACAACCTCTTTATGAAGGCTCAACAACAAATCTTCTATCTGCTATATTGTTGTTGGTGAACTTGAAGGTTTTGAGTGGTTTATCAAACACCTATATCACACAGATCGTAAGGTATGTAATGTATTATTTATGTCATATTGACATGTATATAAAGGTTGACTATTTTTCTATATTGTTATTGTTAATTAATTCGTAAAGTAGGGATGTGATATTTATGTTTAATATTGTTTATGTTTACTTATTTTTTTGAATGGTGTAGATTGTTAGGTGAATTTCTATTACCACCGTCAAATATTTTACCACGCACATGTCGAGAAATATCTTTGATTACAAAAGAAATTGGAATGGAGTATCAAGCTATTGATGCAATCCTAATTATCATATCATACACTATGGACAATATGCATTAGAAAATGAATGTCCACAATGTCAAATAAGTAGATATCAAACCAATCAAGCAACAAAAAAGGTGCCGCGTAAAATTCTTCATTGTATTCCCATAATTCCACGTTTCCAATGTCTGTTCAGGTGCCCAAGTATAACACAATTTATGGATTTCCATGCAAATAACAAGAGTGAAGATGATGTTCTTCGAATGCCTGCAAATAACCAATTTTTAAAGAAGAACCTTGTAATTTTAGACTTTCATTGGAAACTGATGGTGTTAATCCATTTGCAGAGATTCGTTCTACTTACTCAGTGTGGCCTGTTTTTGTTTAACCTTCCTCCTTGGATGCCGATAAATAGAGAGCACATAATGTTGGCAATGATTGTTCCAAGTATTTAATTAGCTTGTCTTTATTTACTTGAAAGTATGACATACTATTTCATTTCTTTGTTTCGTTCGTGATAATTATATCTTTTATATATAAGGACATATAACTAAATATAATTAATGTATGTTGAACCAATTAGGTAAGTACCAAATTAAAGATATGAATGTATACATTGAGCCTTTTATCGATGAGCTACTGAAGTTATGGGCTGGCATCACTATGTATGACATCTCTAGACCAATAGGGAAAAATCGATTTCAATTCCATGTAATAATTGCATGGACAATTCATGATGCTCCCGGGTTAACACATTTTTGTGGTATGTAACTTTCCGTTGCACTTGAATATTATATAATTTTTTGAAAATATCATGCATTTTTCAAAATTGCAATCCTAATTTGCTGCATTAATTCATATATATTGCAGGTCTTCAAACAAAGGGTAAATTTGCATGTCCATTTTGTGGTCCTAGGATAAAATATCATCGTTCAATAAGTTTAGAAAATGAGGTGTTTGATGAGTATAGGCACTTTCTACCTAAGAACCATAGTTATCGAACTATCGAGAAAGAAAAATTCAATGGTAAAGAAGAGAATAGAAAAAAACCACGAACAATGACACCTCACATATGGAAGTTGGAATATAATGGAAATCATCAAGGTATGCAAATTATTTATGTATCATAATATTATAAATCTTATGGTTTTTTTCCAGTGAATTTTGTTCAGTATGATATCTAGCTATATTGATTAATTAGTGTTAATGTGATTTCACTTATGTTTCATGAATGTCGTTAAGGAATGAATTGGATTCCAAAAGGAATGAAAAGTTACCCCATACAATTCAGTAGGTTTCCCTACTACGAGTGCCTACAAATAGTTCATCTGTTTGATACAATGCATATCTAGAAGAATATAACATAATTGTTATGGCGAATCTTAGATGGAAGGACTGAGAAAGAAAGAATTGAAAAGATTTGTAGTGACATCCATGATGCTAATCACACATTGAAAAGTGTGATTATTAATTCTAATGGTGATGGTTGAGAACAAAATATTAGTCTTCCATGGTTATTGACGGAGCAACAAAGCAATGTTGTAAAAGAGGTCATTCGGAAAATTAGGTTTCCGATGGGATTTTCATCGAACATACAAAATATCTTAACGAAAAAGGTGATTTTGGTGGGGCTAAAACACATGAATGACATACATTCATAAAGATAATTATTAGGTAGATTAACATATTGGTATACATATTTTTAGTAATTGTTTTCTCTAATTTGGAAATAAATATTAATGATTTGATTTTTGTTACAGTATGTTCTACCTCTATCTCTCCTAGACAACTTTGACACCAACATAAAACAAGTTGTATATGATCTTGGAAAATACATGAGGTAAGTAATGCAAATTTATATGGAAAATGTTTCTTTAGTGCTTTGTAGTAGAACTTATTGACATATTGTATTTTATCTGCGATTATATATATACCTTGATATTGTTCAAAATTGTTATTTTCTTGCACCATTTGTAGGTGGATTTCATCTAAAGAAACCCATAAAGAAGATATAAGGTATTGGAAGAGAGAAATTCCCCGACTAATGTGTGAAATGAAAAAGTATCTACCTCCAACATTTTTCAATGCACAAGAACAATACCTCATACACCAAGTTGAGGAGATTGAATTATGTGGACTAGTACACACAAGACTGATGTGGATGGTGGAGAGGCTGTTGAAGTCATTGAAGGATTTTGTTAGACAAAGAGCATGTCTTGAGGGTTCTATGGTGGATTTCTATATGGTATATCAATGCATGGTGTATATTAGTCAATATATTCCTAAATTAGAAGAAAATATGAATGTGCCTCACATTTGGCATCTCGATTCCATCAAGAAATTTGAAGGGAATGTCCTATTGGAGAAAGGTAGAATGAGGACCGTGAAAGGTAATTAGAGGTTGTAGATTTAATATATTATACATTTAATTTTTCAATTTTATATTATCATACTCATTCATTTATTTTTGTTTCATCAACTATATTAAACTTTGCCAATGATAGCTAATTATTGATATTCAATTGTTATTTTTTCATATAGTTGGACGAGAATGGGATGCTCTACATTTATACATTGCAAACAATCTTGATTGGATGGAGTATTGAATAGAATGATGTGAATAATACTATGGTAGGTTATCATGGGAAGGGGTCAGTGAGTTGATTAAAACAACACATTCTTATCGACATGAATTTCCCGATCTTACGCAAAAGGAAATTGGTTTAGCCTTTGGTTTAAAAGATAAAAAGGAAAGTATATTCACCCACATTTTTATAGTTATTTCGCATTATATCAATGTATTTGGTTTGTTTATTTTTTGAAATATATATTTACCAAGTCCATATTATATGATGTTTACTAATGGACAATGCATTTTTTACTTGTTGTCCATGTTGTAGTTGAAACACCACAAGGCTATGTGGTGTAATGGTTGTAAATTTCGTATCAAAAAGTTGGATGATAAGATGAAATCCTCAGATTGTGCGATAATTGCATTGTTTAAGGTCACTAATGTTTCCTCTAGAAGTGACAGGAATCCATAAGAAACTGAAAAATAAGCACTATGGGTATTTGGAGGATATAATTTAGTGTGATTTTAATTCCTTTAAAATAGTTTTGTTTGAGGTCAAATGGTACATGCTACGGATGCATGAACGTGATCCTGGAAGAATTGTTATTGAGCATGCTAATGGATTTACCATGGTTAATACAAGGGAATTTGAACCAGGTACAAAGCCTTATGTTCTTCCAAGTCAATGTGAGCAAGTCTTTTACTCAGAGGTACCTGGTAAATCAAGTTGGTCATACGTTGTTAGATATGATCCAAGAGGAAGCCCAATAAAGTATAATCATGTAGAGGAAGAAGATAATATTGAAGAATAAGATGATGATGCAGATCAGGAGTAGGTGGCTGCAAATGTGTCATATGAATAAGCCGAAGAAGTTGATCATCCAAATGTATCAGGAAATGTTCTCATTGATGATATCAATGATGATAGCGAAATTGACGTTGATATGAACGATCCTTTCAACATTATCAATTCTGAACTAGATAATGATACAAATATTGATTTGGATGAAGAATAAGATGAATGATCTTTAAAAGTTGAAATGTACGAGGTAAGCGATTATATGTTTTCTATGATTTATTCAATTAATTATATATTTAGTATTTATATGATTTATTATTTTTAAAATGTTTACTTATACATGTTAATTACGTTTTTTTAAGTTTTATTCCATTTTTGTATGTAGTGTGTTACATGTTCTTTATTATGTCAAATTAGGTATGGGGGAATTGNGGGGGGGGGGAGCATAATTATATCTTCCATATTCACATGGTTGCCCCTGTTCAGTAGAGAATTAATTATTCTTGAAACCAAGAGAAGCTCATTCAGGTTTATTATATGCCAATTTGAGAAATTTTATGTGAAGGTGAGGTGATGAGCATGTTAAAAGCAATGGAAATATGGTTCCTAAACACACAAAATACACAGATATAAACAAGACCAAACCATGAAATAAATCATGAAAATTAATGGCCTTGTCGTTAGATTTTACCTTCTAATTTGTGCTTGTATGGACTGAAATTTGACATGCTAGGACAACACACCCGCATTGATGGTATGGGAGGGTTTCCAGTCTCAAACATGAGTCAAACAAACAATTCAAAAATCAAACATTCTTTGGTTATTCTATCGAAATCCAAAAATAATGCGCATCTGCTCATGTACTTGACCTCGCTTATAACTGACATGTGAATGGGGCCAACATTGACATTTTTTCAATTTGTGGTTGTATGGACTGAAATTTGATATGGTTAGACTATATGCATACAATGATGGTTTGGGAGGGTTTTGACACTCAAACATGACTCACAAAACCAATTCGACAATCAAACAACAAGCCTATAGAATAATTAATTTGAATGGGGCCAATGTTGACAATTTTCAATTTGTTCTTTTATGGAATGAAATTTAACATGCTAGGACAACACACATGCATTGAAACTGTGGGAGGGTTTTCGGAATCAAGCATGAGTCAAACAAACTATTTGATAATAAAATATTCTTTGGTTATTTTAAAGCCAACAATATGGTGCACCTGCTCATGTACTTGATCCCACTTATAACTGACATGTTGATGTGGCCAACGTTGAAAGTTTTTCAATTTGTGCTTGTATGGACTGAAATTTGACATGGTTAGACTAGACACATACAATGATGGTATGGGAGGGTTTCTATACTCAAACATGAATCACACAATCAATTCCACAAATCAAACAACAAGCCTATAGAATAATTAATGTGAATAGGGCCAATGTTGAAAATTTTCCAATTTGTGCGTGTATGGATTGACAGTATGGGATGGTTGTTGGACTCAAACATGACTTACAAAAAAAATTCGCCAATAAAATATTCTTTAGTTATTTCATCAAAATCCAACAATAAGTCACACCTTCTCATGTACTTGACCCTGCTTATAATTGACATGTTGATGGGGCCAACGTTGAAATTTTTCCAATTTGTGCTTGTATGGACTGAAATTTGACATGCGAGTGTGTGTTATCTCTGAAATATCTATTTTTAATTTGCCTTCTTGTTGGTTATTGATGTTCATAGCATGATTAAGCATTCTTTTTAAGTTTAGCATGAATCTTGATTATTTGCATGTGCCCATTTCATGCATCTTTAATAATTAATTGGTATCAAAATTTCAAATTAGTCCAAGAGGGTGAAGTTAGAGGTACCCNTTTTTTTTTTTTTTTTTTGGGGGGGGGGTTTGTTGATCTGGGTGCTTCACACACACATGATTTTTTTCCACTTATGATTATGTGTTTGATGATAAACAAAATGTATATTCACGTGTTTTATTTCTTAGCATTCATTATGGTTAATAGTGTGATACACATGCTATGCAAAGCTGTTTTCTACTTACTAGTGCTTATGAATGTGTTAATGAGACAAATGAAAATATAGGACTTCATTTTCAATGCTATCTACAAATTGATTATCACTTCTAGGAATGAGGATCTGTGAATCCAAGTGGACCTTGAGGTGTGTTGAGGAAAAGATATTAAATGATATTACTCAAACATTTTCAGATCCTGCTTGGCTAAAGCAAGATAGACGGGAATATCACCCTATGTTTATAGCCATCAAAACTGATATCCTAGTTCACAAGTATTGTTTACAAGTGCTTAGGTTGTTTTTTTTTATAATTAAAAGCTTGCTGAAAAAATCATTTTTTATGTAATTTTATGAACATATCAACTACTGAAATAAATATAGAGACAAAAGTAAAGACACCAAGTCAATAAGAAAAACACATGAGACATAAATAAATCCTTTATTTCATTCCAATTCATCAAAGAATCGTTCTCTTTACAAAATTTCCTGAGGAAGTTTTGGACCAAAGTCGAACTTAGACGTCCCCAATGAAACATACAAAAGGACTTCCAATGAAACATACAAAAGGACTTCTGACAGAAAATAAAAAACCTAAACTTGAAAATCTGGATCAACTTGCCACATATTTCTACCCACTAGACTTTGCAAAATAGCCTTTGTCAGTCATGAAAACTAATTCACAAACAAGCAAGTCTACACAGACTATCAAAGATAGATTAGCACCTCTGAAAAACAAGTGTCTGAATGATGTAATTCAACCCTGACTCTTGCTGTCTATAATAAGACCCTGCTATCAAAAAAAATAATTAGGCTTCTAATGAATTAAGGAATGAATGCAAACTGAATTATCTCAACAAAACTCAAAGAGCAAACCTTAGTATGATTCTCCTTCTATTCTCCTCTTGTTCCTCCCTTTCCTTTTGCCTTTAAGAAAATCAGAATTGGTTGAACTAGATGAAATACTTCATTAGTTAAGTTAACTAAAACTCAACCAACTTTTTAGTTAGGGGGAAAAGTAATAAATCATAATAAAGGTTTTTCAATAAATAATAACTAGTAGGTGGGACCCCTTTTGACTCCCTTTAGTTTTTAACAATCATAACACAACTAGTTAATTAAACAAAACATCCCTCCTTGTGACTCCCATCATCACATTCATATTTGACAATTTATCTCAATGATATTTGAAATTATTTCCAAAATATATTACTCATATATCCAAAAAATAGTATGTTGTCCAGAACTTCAGAAGTCAACTATTCTCAACAATTAATTAATAAATAAAAACTTAAAATCCATATTTCCCACTCTGAGATGCAATCCTTCCCTTGTTGCTGTTGTCACCTTTTGATCTCTTTGAATTTTTTTTAGGCTGTGTTAAGCCTTTAGGCATAATCTTGCTAATCACATGAGAGAAATCATCCCTCAAATTCATGTGAGAGGACACAATATTATCAGAGCCATTGGAGGGTGAGGAAGGAAAAATAATGGCTTTTCCTTTGTTGGGGGTATGGTGGGCCTCAATTTTCAACCTTTTACTCGCATGGGAAGACTGATCTGGTGAGTGGACAGGGGCAACTTGAACAATTTTATTGATCGACAGGGGAGTAGGTAAAGACAAATTGGGCCAACCATGATGTTGGGAGACTGTCGGGTGGAAAATCTCTTGCCATCCATCATTTTTGGAAACTTCATGTTGAAATGAGACATGAGGGGGCATGGGGATACCAAGGACCTATGGGGCTTGGAAGGGAGGCCTTTCAGGCATGGGTTGGACCACTCCTTACCCAGTCCAATTAAAAAACCCAGCTTGAAATAGCTGGCTTAACTCTTGTGAGTCAGCATCAAAGTGTATGGAGAATCTTGGCCTTCTAGGTCCCTTGTTCCAATTACGTCTTCCTCGGTTACCTCTGCCATGACTACCTCGGTTGCAAAATCTCATTCCTGTATGCATAATTAATTAGCAAATGGTTTCTTTAAAAACCATACATGAAAACTCCTTTTAAAATATGAAATAAATTTTGGCTCAGCAACATATCAGACTCATGCAATCCAATCCATACAAATTGTTTAATCATTGTCAATGAGTAGGGGGTGAAAAAAGGTTCTGGGATATGCGAGGGGTTGTATTGAGCGAAAAAATGTTAAAATGAGGGGGAAAAGATCACGATTATTTACCACAAACAACAAACAATAAGATGTAATATAAACCAAAGAACATATCACTATAATCCATCCAAGAAACTGCGATTTCAAACTGTTACAATACATAGTTCCTCTTAACTGTAATTAAATTTTAGGAACAGGGAGTGGATACTGAATATGGGAAGGCGAGGTGATTGTAATTAGATAAAAGTGAAATAATGGTAGGGGAAAAGAGCGGACACTGTTCATAAAATCAATTAAGTAATCCATCAAACAATTTTGTATTTAATGAAAACGATCCAACACTAACCAAATAGTTACTGTGATCAATTAAACAATTACTGTGTATAATTTAACCATTACTGTGTGTCAACTTGCTCACTGTTCACATTTAAATCTTTAACACAGTGTCATCATGTTGGACACACCTACCACACTTAGAGGTGGGGTGAATGAGTGTGGGGCTCTTTTTCCCAAAACTTCCCTCTTATACAAAAACTCATCAATTAGCATTCATCATTTACTCATTACTTATTGCAGTCATTTATAACCAGTTAGATGTGAACATGTATCAACAACATATATCAGCAACACATATCATCAATAAGTCATCATCACAAGGAACATAAAGAACATAAGATGTATCTACAATTTTCTTTTTATTATGGACTACAATCCTTGGGGTTTTTCAGCAATAACTGAATAGAGTACAACTCTACAAGAGCACCAGCTCTATCATGCAAGACTCAGCTTACACACTCAACACCAAATGAGAAGAGGATACAATCCTCAACAAATATCAATCTGCAACATGTACGCAACCTGTCAGCAGTCCAACTCACATGTGTACGTGCCCTGTCTCACTACAGCTCACGTATGTACACGGCCAGTGTATAATGCAACATGCGTGTGCTTCTGAGCAACTAGGGTTTATCCTTCAAGATCAACTCAGATCCTCTGCAACCAATTCATCATTCTCTTCTATCTCTCATTGTCCAAACTAACCACCATCCAGTCACAACACATCGAAGATCTACAATAGCTTACTCATGCTCCACAATCAATCAATATGAATGCTACTCAATCATGCATAAGAAATCAACATACTCTATTCATCATATCGGTACTTAATCATAAGAGTGATTCTCACTCCCTCAACCAACATAATCCACATCATAGCAACCACACCAAGAATTCCCTAAGCATTCACAATCAAGCAATAGTATCCATCGAGACAATAATGAAACCATACCAGTGTCTCAGTGAAATATATGAGCTCATAGAATGCAGATTTGGAACCTGCTCCAGTCTTCAACTGCCAGTCATCATCTCAAATACACATCTCCATGATTTTATCCACTGTACATGCCCTGTCCTCATACAACCCACGTATGTATGTGCCCATGCCCATTACAACCCGCATACACCTCAAAAACTAGGGTTTCTGAAGCTCCGAGACTTTTTCCATCAAGATCTCTGATATTTCCAAAACATTGATGCATCCATGAGATCCTCCTCACGCTCTCTTTCTCATAATAGATCCTCAATCATGCTCAAGAGATCCACACCAAGGGTGATCTCACAAGAAGCTCTCCATTGATCCACAAAAAGGATGATTTGCAAGAGTCCATGGCTATCTTATTTATACTTTCATCCTCTAGGTCACTTAACCCATTTCTAGGTCACTTAACCTATTTTCCTTATTTTAGGGTTAACCACCTTCCATAAATAGAAAGTTCTCCATTACTTTATCATTTAAATATTCCTTCTTGATTTTGTCACCTTACTTTATCATTTAAATAATCTTTCTTGATTTTGTCACCTTACTTTATTATTTAAATAATCCACATTGACTTTGTCACTTTACTTTATCATTTAAATAACGTTTTCTTCTTTTAGGTCACTTTGACTTCTTTGACCTTTGGGGATTCAAGCCTTCATATGGGGGTCCTCCAACTTTGTAAGGCCATAAATCTCAAACTGTGAGGAGTTATGTGACATTCCACATACCACCGAAAATGGCATGACAAGCACTATCCATCTAGGATAGTTTCACCAACAACTTCATTGATCTTCATCTCATTATTCCACATACAAGCATGGGTCCTCCAACCATGCTTCTAGGATAACTCAATCCAAAAAGCGTCTTCTCGTGAGGGATTTCACCATAAGGGGACCACCTTGGAGTTCATACATTTGTGCACCTTATCAATCATGATAACACAATAATGAGTCATCTATACATTTTTCCAACAATGCATCATATACAAATGAAACCACATCGATCCATCTTCATCGTGTATCAATGACAACTCATTGATCCATTTTCATCTATGCATTCTCATCAAGGATAATACATATTACATTACATCAATCATCAATCAATCAATCCTTTGGCATCAATCAATCACTTGACATCAATCAATCAAACCATTGGCATCAATGGCAACATGATCCAACAATCTCCCCCTTTGTAATTGATGGCAATACCAACATTGATGTCAACACAATATTACCAATTATTGATGTCAACATGTAAATAAGGCATGCTCTACATCAATAGTCATCAATCATATCAATATGACTATCTCTCCCCATTAGTAAACATCAATCATATCGGCAATAGTCAATGTGACTATCTCTCCACATCAATCTCTCCCCATTAATAGACATCAATCACATCAATGTGATTATCTCTCCCCCTTTGAAATCAATGGCAAAGGGCCATTCTCCTCTTGGGGCTGCTCCTCTTGTTTGAACTCTCCTTGGGGCTGCTCCTCCTATCTTGTTGCCACTGAATAATCTCTCCCCTTTTGAACAAGGGATATTAATATGATGTAATGCTGAAAATACACTGAACATACTCCCCCTATGACCATCGCTCCTCCTGGAATTATGCCTCTGTGATATTTATTCAAATATAGGGTTCTTTTCTAGGTATGTGTAACAACCCTAGTTAAATGATTGCTTAAGGTTTATCAAGTATAATTAATTAAATAATTAACCATCCTAATGTATTTTAGTTAAATAATGATTATTTATTAATAATATTAATTAATTAATTAATTATTTATTTGTTGTTTATATCTGTTGATTAGTTAACTCATTTAAGGTTTGGGTATCGAATTAAAAGATTAATAATTTATTTATTAGAAAACTTAACATATGAAGGATAATGTATTGAATGGAGGGATAAGGTATTAAATGGAGGGATAAGGTGGGTGGCATTAAATGAAGGGAGGAGGTGGTGAATGGAAGGAGGATATGAGGGGGCAGAGGCATTCGGGAGAGGGTCTTTTTAGGAATTTTGGGGGTAAGGGAGCATTTTGAGAGCAGGGACTGTATTTTCTGTTTGGGGTATTTTTCTGGTCTAGAGTTTGGGTGGACTGTTGCAAGGGTGCATCGGTTGTTGGGAGTTTTGGGCTCGGGGCCTAGGAATCCTCACAGAATCCTAGAGCTAGGGAGCCGGATAGGTTCTATTCCTAGCTGGCAGGGAGGAAGGATTCGGTTTTGGGCAGAGCAGCAGCGAGGATAGACGAAGATTGGAGAAATAACATCAGACAGAGGTATGTATTTTCATGAATATGTTGTGTTATGTGGTTGTTACGTTAATTTATTTTCATGTTGTTCATAAATAAACTTTATGCTAAAAAATAAACGATTATAAGTTGATGATTAAATTGTACAGGATATAATATTTTTTTATTCTTTATTTTAGCTTGTGTTTTATAAGGCTCTGTGGGGATAGAGACCTTACACATGGTATCAGAGCTTCAGTTTGAAGCACTGGAGCCTTAAGGGCCTACCTACAACTGAATTTTCTTTATTTAGAACCAACACCTGTTCACCTGCAAGAAAACCTGTAAGAAACCTCATAAAAGATAGATGAGCCTTTCAAAAAAAATAAATTATAAAAAAAGAAGGGCCGTAGGATATGGTGGTCGATGGGAATGGAACCCAGACCTTCCAAATAAAGAAGAGAGCAAACATTAGTGATTGTGCCAATTTCAATTGGGAAGTATCCTATAATATATATATATATATATATATATATATATATATATATATATATATATATATATATATA
>ML777768.1:343096-379127 GCA_009831015.1 Picea engelmannii | reverse complement strand
AATATAATATATGCTGGTTTTCCCGGTTTGGGTTTCCAGGTGAAAAATCTCTGTGTAATGTTTGTATTTGCCATTGTATCTTTTCTGTTCTTTTCTGAATATCAGTTTGCAGTAGATATTGTACAAGGTTAGAATTTACACACCATTTGGAATGGGTAATCTAGAAGCGTCGAGGGATTCAGGGGGAGGACCTCCACCCGAAGACATCACCAGAGAACTACAGAATATCAAACTTCCAGAGTTTGCCGGGGGTCGTTCCAGTGAATGTGCCGAGGCATGGTTGGAAGGAATGACAAGGTGTTTCTCCTTAAGAGACTATGCGTCCACTTCAAAGGCGAAGATAATGATTTTTCAGTTAAGAGATAGTGCTTTGAACTGGTGGGGAAACCTGGAAAGGCAACTACATCCTAACCAGACACCGTATCTTGGGAACTTTTTGAGGAGAGGTTCCGAAGGAAATATCTACCAGCTTACTATGAGGAACAATAGGTGGGAGCATTTCATGCTCTAGTACAGGGAAACAAGACCGTAGAAGAATATGAGATCAGGTTTATGGAATTGGTCAAATATGTCTCATACATGGATAATGACCAATGACATGCAGAATGCTTTGTCTATGGGTTAAACCCTAAGATAAGGGCTATGGTACGGATGTGGAAACCATCTTCAGTAGCAGAAGTAGTGGAAAATGTGCGTTATGTAGAGGAACACATGAACTTAACTGGAGGTACGAGACCGACCTTTCCGCATCATCATGGATTCATAGGGAAGGCCCCTAGGACATTTCCCAGGGGAGGGGGCTCAAGGCCACCTCCATATGGTAATAGATTCACACCAAGGATAGTGGCCACAGGGATTTCAATGGGAACAAGTGAAACATCCCGTTCATCACCAATGATGCAGGCAGGTCCATGGCCATCTCAGGGAGCAGCTAGTAGGGGCAGGGGTTCCAGGGGAAGGAACTCATTTTAGAGACAGTCACAAAAAAATGCACAGGTTCAATCCCGTGTTACCTGTTAGGGATGTGAAGGACCCCATTACCAGTGTGACTGCCCAGAGTTACAATTAGAATTTGTGCATAGAGAAGGAAAGGCCCCGATGGGAAGAGCCAGTAGCAGCCACAAGATTTATGCAGTGGTTAATAATATCCAGGAAGAACATCATTCCATGGTGGTGGAGTCATTAGGTACGCTAAATCATATCAATGTAAATATTTTATTTGATTCTGGTGCTACATATAGTTTCATTTCACCATCTGCATTAGAAAAGAGTGGGTTGGCAGCCTACGAGCATGATGACTTTAAACAAGTCAAGATGGCTTCGGGGAAAAAATAAGTGGTAGGACCTAGCGTTGATAATTGTATAGTAGACCTGGGAGTGTGTACTACCAGGTTGAAGGTATATGTCACTTCTCTTCGGGTGTATGACCTAATCATTGGAATGGATTGGTTAGAAGCCCATCGAGCTATGGTAGATTGTTTCACAAAAAGGGTGCTTTGTGTCGACGATAAAGGAAGACCCATAGAGATCCATGGTGTAAGGAGACGAGTGTCTCTATGCTTTATCTCAACTATGAAGGTTAAGTGGTGCATGAGGCAAGGGTGTCGATTATATGTAGTGGAAGCAGTGAAAGAAGGGAAGGGACCCTCCTTGGATTAGTACCAAGTATTGTCAGAATTTAAGGATGTTTTTTCGAACGAGTTACCAGGGTTACCTCCAGAGAGGGAGCTTGATTTTACTATTGAGGTAAAACTTGGTGCAGAACCAATTTCCAAGACTCTGTATCGGATGACAGTGCTAGAACTTTGTGATTTGAAAATGCAGTTGAAAGAGTTACTGGACTTAGGGCTAATAAGGCCTAGTGTCTCACCTTGGGGTGCACCAGTAATTTTCGTAAAGAAGAAGGATGGTTCCTTACGATTGTGTATAGATTACAGGGACTTGAATTGTGCTACAGTGAAAAATAGGTACCCAATTCCGTGAATAGATGACCTCTTTGATCAGATGAAAGGAGCAACGATATTCTCAAAGATTGATTTGCGATCAGGGTATCACCAGTTAAGGATTAAGGAAGGTGAAATTCCTAAAACTGCCTTTCGAACTCAGTTTGGGAATTACGAGTTTGTCGTAGTACCTTTCAGATTGAACAATGCGCCAATAGTATTCATGAGCCTCATGAACAGAGTATTCCGGAAGTACTTAGACCATTTTGTACAAGTCTTTCTAGATGACATCCTCATCTATTCCAAGAACGAAAGAGAACATGAGGAACACTTGTGGGTGGTGTTGTCCTACCTTAGAGAGAACAAATTATATGGGAATTTATTGAAGTGTTCCTTCTTCCAGAAAGAAATCCACTATTTCGGTCATATCATTTCTGGTCAAGGAATTTCTGTGGACCCAGAAAAGGTAAAGACCATTATGGAATGGCCAGTGCCAAAAAATGCCCATGAGGTAAGAAGCTTCATGGGGCTAGTAGGTTATTATCGGAGATTTGTGGAAGGATTCTCTAAAATAGAAAAACCCATCACCACTTTGTAGCACAAGGGGGTCAGGTATGAATGGACAGAAGAATGTGACAGTGCATTCATTGAGCTTAAGAGGTTACTAACTAGTGCGCCAATTCTATGAGTGTCGGATATGGAAAAGGACTTCATAGTCTGCACGGATGCCTCGAAGCAAGGGTTGGGGGCTGTGCTAATGTAGGATGGAGGAGTGATATCTTATGCATCAAGGAATTTTAAGAAACACAAATAGCTTTACGCTACTCATGATTTAGAGTTGGCAGTTGTAATGCTAGCTCTAAAACTTTGGAGGCACTATCTTGTGGGGCAAAACTTTGAGTTCAAAACGAACCATCAAAGTTTAAAACATCTCTTCACTCAAAGGGATATGAATGCCAGGAAAAGGCGATGGAGTGAGTTTATGAGTGAGTACAATTTTGATATTTCATACATCAAGGGAAAGGAAAATGTGGTCGCATATGCCTTGAGTAGGAGACCACGTGTCTTCTCCTTGGTACCCTTAAAAGTCAATCTGAGGGAACGTGTGTTGACACAACTCCAAGGATATAGTTGGTATTTAAAGGTTACTTCAAACCTCCAAAGTGGGAGGCAATTAGATCCAAAGTATGAAGGATATAGTCTGGAAGTAGACAAACTGTTAAGATATCGAGGAAGGATGTACATCCCCGAAGGTGGGGATATTCGAAGCATCATACTGAAGGAATCCCATAGAGCACTTTACTGTGCGCATCTGGGTGTGAAGAAGATGTACGCAAACATGATGAAGATTTTATTCTAGGTAGGAATGAAGCACGATGTAGTCCATTTCATCGCCAAATGCCTAGAGTGTCAACAAGTGAAAGCTGACCACCATGATGTTCCTATGTCCAAGTGGGAAGTCATCTCTATGGATTTTGTTGTAGGGTTGTCACTCACATATCATAGACACAATGCCATTCTTGTGATAGTTGATAAGTTAACCAAGAGTGCTCATTTTATTCCAGTTAGAGACACTTACGATGTCATTGATGTGGCACGTGTGTCTGTAAGTGAGGTCATCCATTTGCACAGGATACCTAAGAAGATTATTTCAGATAGGGACTCCAGATTCACTTCTAGGTTTTGGACAAGTTTGCAGTCAACGTTGGAGACTCAGTTGAACTTAAGCACAACTTATCATCTTGAAACAGATGGGAAAACCGAGAGAGTAAATCAAGTCATGGAAGACATGCTTAGGATGTATGTCATGGATAATCAAACCCATTAGGAGAAGTACCTACCTTTGGTAGAGTTTGCCTACAATAATAGTTTTCATAGCTCCATCGGAATTCCACCCTACGAAGCTCTGTATGGAAGGCCATGCAAAATTCCGTTGAGTTGGGATAGATTAGAAGACCGAGTAACAGTTGGGCCAGAATTGATTCAAGAGATTGAGGAACAAGTGATTCAGATTAGGAAGAGACTAAAGGAAGCATAGGATAGGCATAAAAGTTATGCAGATGCACACAGGATTGACCGAAGTTATAAAGTGGGAGGCCAGGTTTTCATTCGTATTAGGCCTAATAAGAGTACCATACGGTTCAGGAAGGGGACAAAGTTGTCACCTCGATTTATAGGACCGTTCAGAGTCCAAGAGAAAATTGGACCCATTGCTTATTGTCTTGTACTGCCACCCCACTTGCATAAAACTCATAATGTTTTTCATGTATCTGTTCTATGTCATTATGTTGCTGATGAATCACATAAACTAAATTGGAAGGAATTGCAGGTATCGGACACGGGAACTCTCACAGTAGAACCATTACACATATTGGACTGTAGAGTTCGACAACTCAGGAACCGTCTGGCAGACCAAGTTAAGGTCCAGTGGGACTAGTATAGTCCAGGATCTTCTACTTGGGAAGACGCTGAGACACTACGACGAGATTATCCCTCACTTTTTTGACCACCTCGAGAATATGTTTCTCGAAGGTTGGGTGTATGTAACACCACCTTTTGACTTAGAAAACCAGGATTACCTGAGGCCTACACACCTTTATTTTCTATTCACAAGTGAAACTATTAAATGATACACTTGAACTTTTAAGACATATGAATCTTTATGAATGTTTAAATGTATTTGGATAATGATGGATATGATGAGATATATTGTGAGAATGTAAATTTTATGAATGTTTAAATGTTATTGATGATGATGGATATGATGCGATCTACTATGTGAATGTAAATTCTATGAATGTCTAATTTTTATTGATGATGATGGATATGATGCGACATATTGTGTGAATGAGAATCCTATGGAGGTTTAAATGCTATTAGAATGATGTTGGATATGATGCAATCTATTTTGTAAATGATAATTTTATAAATAAGTGTCGTTAATTGGATTATGGGATATTATGAGATTTATTTCTAACTTGAAAACTTTGATGTTAAAGTTGTTAGTACGTGGATACCGAATTGAAATTATGGTTGTATGCAATTACATGATGATAATGCATAGAAATGTATGAGTTCGTGTTACAGACTTATCTACAGGTTATGGGTTATGAAATAGCCAAGGGATAATGATGATGAAAGTGGATTTCATGACCATTGGCCGAGAAACAATATGGTATGAACCTTTGTATGTGAAATTATATTGGTTTGGATGCATTGCTATGATATGTGGACTAGTGCAGGATTTCACGTGGTGAGACTGCCCAAAACTGAATAGACGATGACAAAACTCCCAGCAACACGGTGCCACTATATATTCCATTGTAGGGTGTGGACCCTAGTCCTGTTAGGAGGGGTGGAGGCATTTCCCACCGTGTATCCTTTGAAACCTGAATTCATGGGAGGATGATGTTAGCTCATGCTCCCCTAGACATGTGATGATGTCTGTCAGTTTCCTGCTGGGGAAGCTTGGTCAAGATAGTGACACTTCCACTTACGGGTTCTATTTGGAGTTAGGTCAATATAGTTGACGCTCCAAGATAGTCCAACAGAGGAAGGATAGGAATGGAAGATGGAAGTAAGTTAGGGAGGAAGGATGAGTAGAGATAGTTGAGAGTGTATGTAGATTTGTCTTATGGTGGAATTTATTGTTTTCCTTCTGAAAAGAAAATGGATATATATGAATATTCATAATTATGTAACTAAACTACAATTGTCTAAATAACATTGTTGAGCTAGATAATAGTAATTAAAGGATTTCATAAACATTTGATTGGTTTATTGTCTTTTATAAAATGAATAGTCTTGTTGAATGGATTGGATGCATATGGAAATTACTATAGAGATGATAGTTATTGATATTAGTACATGAACGAGACTTGTATGTACTAGTTACACATGCATTTCTTGCACATGTACACTAGTATGAATGAGTTTCTTGGCTTACTTACTAATAATGACGGTTATTTGTTATGAATGTGTGAACCATGTTTCTTTTCCCTTGTATCATAAAATACTTTAACTTTGGGACGAAGTTTCTTGAAGGGTGGGTGTATGTAACAACCCTAGTTAAATGATTGCTTAAGGTTTATCAAGTATAATTAATTAAATAATTAACTGTCCTAATGTATTTTAGTTAAATAATGATTATTTATTAATAATATTAATTAATTAATTATTGTTTATATCTGTTGATTAATTAATTAACTCATTTAAGGTTTGGGTAACGAATTAAAAGCTTAATAATTTATTTATTAGAAAACTTAACGTATGAAGGATAAAGTATTGAATGGAGGGATAAGGTGGGTGGCATTAAATGAAGGGAGGAGGCGGTGAATGGAAGGAGGATATGAGGGGCCGAGGCATTCGGGAGAGGGACTTTTTAGGAATTTTGGGGGTAAGGGAGAATTTTGAGAGCAGGGACTGTATTTTCTGTTTTGGGTATTTTTCTGGTCTGGAGTTTGGGTGGACTGTTGCAGGGGTGCACCGGTTGCTGGGAGTTTTGGGCTTGGGGGCCAGGAATCCTCACGGAATCTTGGAGCTAGGGAGCCAGATAGGCTCTATTCCTAGCTGGCAGGGAGGAAGGATTCGATTTTGGGCAGAGTTTGGGCAGAGCAGCAGTGAGGACAGACAAAGATTGGAGAAGTAGCATCAGATAGAGGTATGTATTTTCATGAATATGTTGTGTTATGCGGTTGTTACATTAATTTATTTTCATGCTGTTCATAAATAAACTTTATGTTGAATAATAAATGATTATAAGATGATGATTAAATTATACAGGATATAATATTTTTTTATTCTTTATTTTAGCTTGTTTTTTATAAGGCTATGTGGGGACAGAGACCTTACAATATGCATCTGATAAGTATCTTCTCCTAGAATCACATGAAGAAGAATTACTCCCCCTATGGGTATGTCTCCCCCTATCTCCTCTGCAATATGATCATCATACAATTGCTACTACTCAACCAGATCATAGATCAACTTCTTTTTCAATGACGATCCTTGGACCTGTCCATGCATCAAACTTGTGCCATACCATGCATCATGAAACAAAATATATGTCAACAATTAAATAGAGAATCATGAACAAGATATCAACCAAGTACATTATGCACAACATCCATGTAATGTGCCAAAAGATATCATCCATGGAATGTATCAATCATATGCCTCTATCAATATGCCAACATGTGTATCTACCAATATGCCAACCATGTGCATCCACCAATATGCCAACTGTGTGCATCTACCAACATGCCAAACAATGTATCATATCACTCATGATATGTCTCCATCATGAATCAAGTGCCACAATCATGTATCTCAAACAAATGCAATTTTTTGTGCTAATCAAGTAGTACCAATGGTGCAGTATCATCAAACATATGCCATATATGAGTGTACCAAATATTGTACACCATTATGAACCAACACCACAAAATGATGAATCCCATACATGTATGCCAAATCCTCCATAAAACATGTGCCAATCAACCTGCTAGTAGGTGCCTCTACTAGTGTACCAATCATGCATCAACTATAGATCATCAATGATGTACAAGATCATCATCTCATCAACTCACCAACCACATGTCCCAATGTGTAGCCCATCCATATGCCAAATGCATCAAGCTTTCAAACAAGTAAGATTTCCAATACATCATCAAGATATATCACATAACCAAGGTGCCATAACTTCACTGTCATAACCAACAATGTTCTTCAACAAAAAATGCATCAACCCTGTACATGGGTTAGTTCCATGCACCCAAGATTTTATTTTACATAATCCAATAGATGAACATTTAAAACTGCAACAAAATAGTGTCAGAACCTGCAACAAACAATGTCAGACCCTGCATCACATAGTTATACCATCACATCAAGTTGCAAGCCATGTGCATTTCCTTTTTCCCAAGGCTTTACCACATATACGCAGTCTGTTGCACAATAACTCGCATATGTACGCAACCTATTCAAGGTCAGCCTGCATATGTACGTGACTGTCACCACTGTCACCTGTGTATGCCTCAGTAGATGACACTTTTGAGCTTCCCTTCAGTCTTTCATTCTGTTCTAGATGCTCTGTTTTCTTCACCCACCTCTGTAGATGTCTTTGCTCCTTAGGACTTGAGCTCTGAGAATCCATCTTTTCAAAGATGTCTCCCTTCCTTACTTCATTCCTTCTTCTAGCCATGCTATTTGAAGTCCTCATCATGGACTTTCTTCTTGTGTTCCAACACTCCTGGGATTTGTGGCCAAATCCACTACAGCTGTAGCATCTCATGGTGTTACAGTGAACAACAATATGTCCTACTTGATCACATCTCCAACACCTCATGGTGTTATAAAATCTTCCATTATATCTCCTTTCATAATATCTACATTCAAAATCTTTGTGACCATATCCATTACATGAATAACAATGCCCATGAAAAATACTTTCATACCTTTGCTTTGGTGTCCCAATAATAGCTTCTTGATGTCTTCCTTGCTTTGTTCTTTTGAAATTTTCTTTGCCTTGTGTAGATGGTTGTTTTGCAACATTGTCTTCCTTCTTTGATGGATTTACCTCATGCTTATTTGAGGTGCTTGCTTCAACATGTGTAGCTTCTCCTTTGTATCCAAGTCCTGATTTATCATATGGTGATCTTTGAATTTCCAAGATCTCATCCAAGATTAGTGAGCTATTCAAGAATTTATTTTACTTCTCCACTTTCTTTCTAAGATCAACAATTTCAGCTTCTAACTTATAACATGACTCTTCCTTTTCTTTTATTTGATTCTTCAATAGTTCCTCTATCCTTTTGGCTTCTTCAATTTGGGTCTTGATATGGACAATAGTTTCAAAACTTTTGTTAATATCATCATCTACATTCATATCTTCATTTTCATTCTTTAGTCTTGTGATCTCTTCTTCCTTTTCTTCTAATTTGGTCTTATTTCTCTCTTCTTGTTCTTTGAACATTCCCTTTAACTTCAAGATGTGCCTTTGACTCTTCTTGAGAAATTTTTTAGTGTTATCCGAAAGATAGCTATAGTCTATATAATAGTGGCCATTGTTATATTCATATAAACCATCTTCAACCTTTCTTTTAAGCTCCAATGGTTTTTCCTCTACTTCTTCCATGGGATAAAAATCAATAGATTTTATCCAAACTACTTCTATATTTTCTTCTTCACTTGTAGAGAAAAATTCAACATCATCACATTTTGAATTATTGCAATCAAGGGTTTGAGTAGATTCTTTACCTTCATTTGAAATGTGTTCAATATATTCCCTTTTGGCAACATCATCACATGAGTCTTTGCCTTCATTTGAAATGTCTTCAAGATCTTCCTTTTTGCCAACATCATCACTTTTAGAAATAATGCAACCAAGAGTTTTTGAAGATTCTTTACCTTCATGTGTCTTGATGGAGTTGTCTTCAATGTCTTTGTTCTCCTTTTTTCTTTGATATGTCTCCTCTAGCTTTAGCCATAGATCCTTGGTGCAAGTGCATTTTTCCATGCTCTCTTTGATAGGGCTTGAGAGTCCACTAAGAATGGTCTTGAGAGTAAATGCATCATTCTTCTTTCCTTCTCTTTGAGCTGCAAAATTTGACTTGTTCTTCAACGAAACTTATCCACCAATGTCTGCCTTCCAAATTGCTTCTCCCATTGTCTTCAAATGTAATCTCATCTCTATTCTCCAAGTAGAATAGTTTTTCTCATTAAGGATTGGAACTTCATCATCCATTTGTGTGTCTATGGATCTCCTTCAATATTTTTAAGGCTTGTGGTGAAGGACCGATATAATACCAATTGTTGGACACACCTACCACACTTAGAGGGGGGGTGAATGAGTGTGGGGCTCTTTTTCCCAAAAATTCCCTCTTATACGAAAACTCATCAATTAACATTCAACATTTACTCATTACTTATTGCAGTCATTTATAACCAGTTAGATGTGAACATATATCAGCAACATATATCATCAACACATATCATCAATAAGTCATCACCACAAGGAACACAAAGAACACAAGATGTATGTACCATTTTCTTTTTATTACGGACTACAATCCTTGGGGTTTTTCAGCAACAACTGAATAATGTACAACTCTACAAGAGCACCAGCTCTATCATGAAAGACTCATCTTACACACTCAACACCAACTGAGAAGAGGCAATAATCCTCAACAGATATCAATCTGCAACATGTACGTGACCTATTAGTAGTCCAGCCCACGTGTGCACGGTCCTTGGCTCACTACAACCCACGTATGTACGCGGCCAATGTATAATGCAACATGCGTGTGCTTATGAGAAACTAGGGTTGATCCTTCAAGATCAAATCATATCCTATGCAACCAATTCATCATTCTCTTCTGTCTCTCACTATCCAAATTGACCACCAGCCAGTCACAACACATCCAATCTCTCCAATAGCTTACTCATGCTCCACAATCAATCAATATGAATGCTACTCAATCATGCATAAGAAATCAACATACTCTAGTCATCATATCAGTACTTAATCATAAGAGTGCTTCTCACTCCCTCAAGCAACATAATCCACATCATAGCAACCATACCAAGAATACCCTAAGCATTCACAATCAAGAAACAATATCCATCGAGACAATAATGAAACCATACCAGTGTCTCAGTGAAATATATGAGCTCATAGAATGCAGATTTGAAACCTGCTCCAGTCTTCAACTGCCAGTCATCATCTCAAATACACATCTCCATGATTTTATCCACTGTACGCACCCTGTCCTCATACAACCCACGTATGTACGTGCCCAATCCCATTACAGCCTGTGTACACCTCATAAAATAGGGTTTCTGAAGCTCTGAGACTTTTTCCATCAAGATCTCTGATATTGCTGAAACATTGATGCATTCATGAGATCCTCCTCACACTCTCTTTCTCAGAATAGATCCTCAATCATGCTCAAGAGATCCACACCAAGGGTGATCTCACAAGAAGCTCTCCATTGATCCACAAAAAATATGATTTGCAAGAGTCCATAGCTATCTTATTTATACTTTCATCCTCTAGGTCACTTAACCTATTTTCCTTATTTTAGGGTTAACCACTTTCCATAAATAGAAATTTGTTCATTACTTTATCATTTAAATATTCCTTCTTGATTTTGTCACCTTACTTTATCATTTAAATAATCTTTCTTGATTTTTTCATCTTACTTTATTATTTAAATAATTCACCTTGACTTTGTCACTTTACTTTATCATTTAAATAATGATTTCTTCTTTTAGGTCACTTTGACTTCTTTGACCTTGGGGGCTTCAAGCCTTCATATGGGGGTCCTCCAACTTCGTAAGGCCATAAATCTCAAACCGTGAGGAGTTATGTGAAATTCCACATACCACCGAAAATGGCATGACAAACACTATCCATCTAGGATAGTTTCACCAAAAAATTCATTGATCTTCATCTCATTATTCCACATACAAACATGGGTCCTCCAACCATTCTTCTAGGATAACTCAATCCGCAAAGCGTCTTCCTGTGAGGGATTTCACCATAAGGGGAGCACTTTGGAGTTCATCCATTTGTGCACCTTATCAATCATGATAAGACAATAATGATTCATCTATACACTTTTCCAACAATGCATCATATACAAATGAAACCACATAGATCCATCTTCATCATGTATTAATGACAAATCATTGATCCATATTCATCTATGCATTCTCATCAAGGATAACACATATTACATTACATCAATAATCAATCAATCAATCCTTTGGAATCAATCAATCACTTAACATCAATCAATGACATCAACCAATCAAACCATCGACATCAATGACAACATTATAGAACACATCATACTCAAAATAATATGCCTTCCAAAAAATCTGTATAAGAATTATGTTTCTCTCATTTGTCCCATTTAATATTTAAAACAAATTCCAAATGAACACATAATCATTTGTATTGACTCTGTTCAACATCCAAAGCATCAACCACTTTCCATAAATTACTTCCTCAAATCAAACACATACACAAGTTCTTTTAAAATCGTGCCCGGTTCCATTCCTTTAATCAATTTAACAATTAAATTGCAATGAGACCATACTGTTATAAAAACCATGCCCATCTCTGATGGTGAAGTCAAACTATACGATGCACCATATCCATAAAACATACACAGTGGACAACCAAGCCACAACTACAACACTTTAAATTGCAACAATCCCAATTGGGCAATTTAAACACACAGTAACAACAACCACCATTTCAACTTATACCATGCAGTAGGAAACACACACATACCAATGCATAATGTAATAAACATCGCTTTGACACAATCAAACCATAAAATAATGATGGGTTAGCAATCCAATTGATACAACACAAGAGGCAACGACTGTGTGTCCATTTCCATTTCCTAAACCAACCAATTAAACCATGCCAAGCTATCAATTCAACTGTCACCATAAATAATGCAACGACTATCTACCAATAATAAAAACCACTATGATATTAATAGAGATGAGCCAATAATCAATCACTGTTATAATGTTTTTTCCATTCTGAGGAGCGAACAAGTGTGTCCTGTCAAGTGAGAGGTATCTACCCATCAAAGCTTGCCAATATCTTCCCAAGATGATTGAGTAATTCCTTACTGGCATGTCAATTACCTTAATGTTAAGGGTTCTCCTTATTTCAGGGTGTGCACACAAACCTAAGGTCACATCTTTAATCTCGCCTATGGTTGTTTTTTGTAGACTATTATAAGAGAGCATGCTCCTGGCATTTTCATTTGTACAAGACAAGCCTAGCTCTTCCATAATAATATTCGACATCACACTTTGGCCCGAACTACCATCAATGAGGCAACAATGGGTGATATTATCCATAATATTTACAGAAATATAAAAAGATGATTTTTTACAGGGTATCTAAAGTTATGTACACCTACTTTATTTACAGATGGATCCTCTTCATTCACCTCTTTAGAGAGGTGTGCTACAACATAAGCCTTTCCTTCGATGAATTGTTTTATATGCCTCTGTTGTTCATGGATGACAACCATGTCCAAGAGGGTGGCATCTTCTTTAATGTTGGTCAACTTATTCAAAATATTGTATTTGGAAGAGGGGAGAGGGGAAATTGTTCCTTGACTGTCAAGAACCTTAGGAACCTGAACCATAGCAGTTGGTGATGATGAGCTTGAGATAGAAGAGTTGCGGGGAGGATCATATTTGCCTTTGGGAGCATAGGATTTGTTCCTAATATTGATGATCATGACATCTTCTAGCTCTACAAAATCTAGGAAAACGATGGTAGTTTCTGGTCTTTTACCGAAGATATTATCTCTGACACTCTTCCTTACCTCACATGTGGCTTCCTTGTGGTGTTCCTCACAAAATTTACACCAACTTCGAGGCAAGATAGCCTTGGGCTGAAAATTATTTTCAATTGGGTTTCTAAAGGGGGGTGCATAAGAGGATGAATCTCAAGGGGTTAGAGGGGACACATTTCCCTTTCGCTCATACACTATCATATAATTATTCATATCTTGTACTAGCTATAAGAGGGCAGACATGTTTGTCTGTTTAACTGATTCTCCTTGGGGAAGACCTATTCTTTCGAGTTGTTCTTCATACTCTAAACAAGTATGCATAGCGAAATCGAGGTTACCAATGGATTTTTCCTCAAGCCTATGAAGATAGGGGGAAGGTAATGCATTGTAGTAATGCATGAAAGTGGCTTGGTTCTGAGCTCGAATGAGTTCAGGGATTTTATTGTGTGAAACACAAGTTTAAGGACTTGATGGTTTCACCATCCTTATAGGCGATGTTATTGTACTCCCATAATTTCTCAGTTGGGATTTTAGATTTCCTATAGGTGGATCTGAACCAATAGACTAACTCCTCCCAAGTAGACAAAATCTTAGGAGGAAGGTCAAAGAAATCGGCCGAAACCTTTCCTTCCAAGGAATTGATGAATAAGCGCATGCAAGTATCATTGTCATTTGCTCCTATGTTGTGACAAGCATTAGAAAATGCCACCAGGTGTTCATTTGTAGTGACAATGTTATTTCTCGAAAACCTAGGGAGATGCTCTTTGAACTTAGGAAGTGGATGAATAACAGGTGCTAGGTTAAGAGGAGATGACACATGCCATGATGTAGTTGTGATGTATTCTTCAAAATGAAAAAAGCCCATAATTTTTAATAACTTTGGTGGTATTTGTGGTAGATTGGACATGGATATGGTGGCTATATAAGATAGAAATCACTGATGAAGCTGAATACTGAGAGGAGGAAGCATTTCCAATGCCACCAGATCCACCACTAGATTCCATCTTGTGGATGATAGGCGAGGGAGAGAAAGACAAACAGGATGAATCAGACAAATTTCTCCTTAGAGCACTTTGTTGGGTCGATAACACACTGTTCCTTCTTCCTATTTCAGCAATAGGATTAATTTCAGGTGATAAGCATCTTATTCTTCTAGAAACATGAGAGTCTAAGGACATGAAAGTAAGGCCAAAAATGAAGGAACAAGAAAATTACTGCTGATTTCTAGGCTGTCTACGTCTAGCTTCCCAATGTTCTTGGGCACTAATATCTTGTTCAATTTCTACGCATGAATGATTAAGCTCAGCAGGAGTATTGGCAGTGTCTAAAATGATGTTGAAAAAATTCAAAGAAATGCTGGTCTGATCTTAAAGACCAGACTCAATATTGAGCTGCCTTGCAATAGGCACAATCATTAAGAAATAAAACAGTCAAAGAATCAATATCAGAAAAATAGATGTATTCGATGCTAATCAAGCATAAAAATTAACCAAAGAGATATTGAAGATCTCCCCAGTATGGTTGCCAAATAAATGTTGAGGAAAAGATATGAAATGATCTTACTCAAACATTTTTAGATCCTGCTTGGATAAAGCAATATAGACAGGAATATCACCCTATGTTTATAGCCATCAAAACTGATATCATAATTCACAAGTATTGTTTACAAGTGCTTAGGATGTTTTTTTATAATTAAAAGCTTGCTGAAAAAATCATTTTTTATGTAATTTTCTGAACATATCAGATGCTGAAATAAATATAGAGACAGAAGTAAAGACACCAAGTCAATAATCAACACATATGAGACATAAAGAAATCCTTTATTTCATTCCAATTCATCAAAGAATCGTTCTCTTTACAAAATTTCTTGAGGAAGTTTTGGACCAAAGTCAAACTTAGACATCCCCGATGAAACATACAAAAGGAATTCTGACAAAAAATAAAAAAACCGAACTTGAAAAGCTGGATCAACTTTCCATAGATTTTTGCCCACTAGAATCTGCGCAATAGCCTTTGTTAGTCATGAACACTAATTCACAAACAAACAAGTCTACACAGACTATCAAAGATAGATCAACACCTCTAAAAAAAAGTGTTTGAATGATGTAATTCAACCCTGAATCTTGTTTTCTACAATAGGACCCTACTATCATAAAAAAAATTAGGCTTTTAATCGATTAAGGAATGAATGAAAGCTGAATTATCTCAACAAAAATCAAAGATCAAACCTTAGTACACTTCTCCTTCTATTCTCCTTTTGTTCCTCCCTTTCCTTTTGCCTTTAAGAAAATTAGAATTGGTTGAAGTAGTTGAACTACTTCATTTGTTAAGTTAACTAAAACTCAACCAACTTTTTAGTTAGGGGGAAAAGTAAAAAATCATAATAAGAGTTTTTAAATAAATAATAATTAGTAGGTGGGACCCCTTGTGAATCCCTTTAGTTTTTAACAATCATAAAACAACTAGTTAATTAAACAAAACATCCCTCCTTGTGACTCCCATCATCACATTCATATTTGACAATTTATCTCAATGATATTTGAAATTATTTCCAAAATATATTACTCATATATCCAAAAAAAAGTATGCTGTCCAAAACTTCAAAATTCAACTGTTCTCAACAATTAATAAATAAATAAAAACTTAAAATCCATATTTCCCACTCTGAGATGCAATCCTTCCCCTTTTTCTGTTGTCATCTTTTGATCTCTCTGAATTTACCTTAGGCTGTGCTGAGCCTTTAGGTCTAATCTCGCCGATCACATGAGATAAATCATCCCTCAAATGCATGTAGAAGGATACAGATTTATCAGAGCCATTGGAGGGTGAGGAAGGGGAAACAATGGATTTTCCTTTGTCAGGGGCATAGTGGGCCTCGGTTTTCAACCTTTTACTCGCATGGGAAGACTTAAATGGTGAGTGGATAGGGGTAGCTTGGAAAATTTGATTGATAGGCGAGGGAGCAAGTAAAGACAAATTGGGCCAGCCATGATGTTGGGAGACTGCTGGGTGGACAATCTCTTGCTATCCATCATTTTCAGGAACTTCAGGTTGCAATGAGACATGAGGGGGAAGAGAGATACCAAGGACTTGTGGGGATTGGAAGGGAGGCCTTTCGGGCCTAGGTTGGACCACTCTTTGCCCAATCCAATTAAAAAACCCAGCTTGAAATAGCTGGCCTAACTCTTGCGAGTCAACATCAAAGTGTATGGAGAATCTTGGCCTTCTAGGGCCCTTGTTCCAATTACCTCTTCCTCGGTTACCTCTTCCATGGACACCTCATTTGAAAAAGATCATTCCTGTATGCATACTTGATTAGCAAATAGTTTCTTTAACAACCATATATGACAACTCCTTTTAAAATATGAAATAAATTTTGGCTCAACAACATATCATTCTCATGCAATCCAATTCATACAAATTGTTTAATCGTTGTCAATGAGCTTAGAGAAATTAGAACCAACACATAATACACATTATCCATATGCTATTATGTCACAATTAAAACCAATCATGTAGAACCCTGTGAACAATGTCGAACATCAACACAATATCAAATAAGAACCTCATATGATCCTCCAATCTACAAGGGGGTTCCACCTACTAGTATTATATATATCATTAGCTTATAATAATAGGCTTTTAGCAATACTTTGCGGGTGAAATCCTTGTTGCGATTTTTATTGTCAACAAGGTGTTCGATTTGAACATGTGTCACATCAATGAGAGATTTAGTCACCATGGTGTATTTAATGTGATTGTTGGTGGTTGGTCTTATGCACACACCACTTGAGTGGAGTAGCATTTGGGAGGGTAAATAAATGGCCCATGCTAATGAAGCTACATTTTGAGTCCAACAACTAGTTCAATTAGAAAAAACTAATGTGGTATGTGGTGGGTCAATCAACTAGAACACAAAAATCAAAGGAAGAACACAAAAAATGAATTTCTAAAGAAAAAAAGTAATGTTTTATATACATTATTGACTATATAGTGAGTGTGGTTTCATGGGTAAAACTTCTCGAAATATAACCCATTGAAAAGGCCTTTGAAGAGGTCGCCTTCTAGGAAAGCCAACATGTAATCCCCTTTGGTTAAGAAGTTCTTGATAATAAAGGGGCTACAAGGGTAAAGGTTTAGATTTGATAGAGGTTGTATGTGTTAGTTTTTAAAATTGTTATTTATGTCTTATAGGTTATGTCATTTAAAATTAATAGGTTATAGGAGTCATATGGTTAGATCTCCATCGAGATAATGGTTATATGGTTAGGGATCCTAGGGAATAAACAATTAAACATAGTTTTAATTGTTATACAAGTTGTGGTTTATAAGTAACAAGGATTAATAATGTTAAGGGTTGTATGTGTTAGAGGTTATAGGGGTTAATGGTTTTAAGTGTTCATGGTTAATTTTCATAGTGGTTTGTCATTATATAGGATATGGGTTATATAATAAATGGGCTACAATGCAATGGGTTATATAAGTGTGAGGATTTATAGATGTTATATGATTAGATTTGATAGAGGTTATAAGGGTTAGTTTTTAAAAAATTCATATGTGTTCTAGGTTAATAATGCCATTTACAATTCCTTAAAGGTTTAAGGTTATAGGAGTCATAGGTTTAGGGGTACTCATTGTGGATAATGGTTATTATAGGGTGAAAATTCACAGGGGTTATAAAAATTAGGAGTTATAGGTGTTATTCAAAGTAAGGGTTAGGAGATGTATGTGTTAGAGTTTAGGTGTTAGAATTACAAAGTTTAGGTGTTAGAATTATAAATGTTAGAGGTTAGAATAATACTATTTATTGGGGTTAGTTGTCTAAGATTATAAAGGTTAAGGGATATGTGTTATATCATTATTTTTGGTGTTAATGGTTAAATGGGTTATGAGTTATAAGGGATTATGGTTAGGGGTATGTTGAGGGGTCCCAGATCCCTTTAACTCAATAGTAGGAACCAAACTCGTTTTAGAGGCCCAATTATACTCTACAATGTTTGATGGGTGGAATGGTTCTCAAGATCTTTCAATCTAGCCAATTTATCAGTGGGCTTTACTTAGTGATTGACATGATATCTTTCTTTGAAAGTTCCTCCTTCAGATTAAACGTTCTCTTTTGTCTTTTCTTTTATTAGATGAGTCTGATAAAGTAAGGTGTGATGGTATAAACCAACTAATAGAATGGATTCTTAAATACCGAAGAAGTCCGAGCCTGGGATAACCCTCATGCTCTAGCATGCATACAATGATATTCACACCTATTACAAGTCTAGTAATAATACATTAACTTGCTGGTATTTCAACAGTGTCTGAGATACAATTATTTAAAGAAAATACTCATGCAATAAGATGAGTGCAAGGAAAATAGTTTCCTTAGCTCTACCATCAATCACACATTAACAAAACGATTTTCTTTTCATCATTAAGAACAAAAGAAATGTTAAAATATTGAAAAATATAGCTTATCAATAGATTCATAAACTCTTACTCGTTACAACATCAACTACTGAAATACAAGCTGGAAGTAGTTCCTCCTCAATCCAATCACATAATGCCTTTGATGAAAATAAAATACAATTTGTCTCTGGTTCTAAAAAGAACTTCTTAATTAAAGTTGCTCAGAAATAATTCTTTAAAATTCTCAAAAGAGGGTCTTTTACCCAAAACCATCGACCCTTCCCAAAAGGTCGATCACTCCTATTTATAAAGAATAACTAACTTAAAATAGCTGTTAAAAGTTTGTGTTAAATAAAACAAAAGAGTGACATGTGGCACTTGATCTCTTTCCTCTCTTGAGATCATATAGTGGTTCTACTAGAGTGGATGAATCTTCTCATATTCTGACTACTTGACGAAGAGATCCTCACATGTGTTAGCATACGAGAATCTGTGTTGGTCCATCACAGTTGAAAGTTTTTCCTTCACTTCTATTTCCTGTTCTTTATATTTGATGACTTTGGCAGTTAAACACTGCAGAAATGCATGAGCCTTGATTGGATGTTCCATAAAATTCTATATTTGACTCAGTGTCATGCTTTCCACCTAAACGATCTCCAGTTCCCACATTGAGTCCTGTTCTGCATGCTGTTTGACTATGTCATGCAAGTCGACAAAGTCTCTGGGTTAGCCAAACTCTAGTAGGCCAATGTATTTCGTCTCTCGATTGATATTTTCCCAGCTTCTTTCGCACTCGACCCACCTATTCTATATCTCTCGTCGAGGTTCCTGGGCCATAATTACCCAGTATTCGACTGCCTTTCTGATCCAAGAGATGCTACTATCCATCAACACTCGGATGCCATGCTACTCTGTGTCTCGGCCCTTCTACACTGAGATGATATAGTCGATTCGTTCTACAAATTGGTATGAATTTTCATACCATATCTCCATGTATTTATAGGTTTCCAGTGCCATAAGGGTATCTTCTTGTTAATCGGCTACACATGCAGTGAATAGATGTCTTTCGCTCATGAACTTTTCATATGCATCTTAGAACTCACTCTTCAAAAAAACTGTGGCATGTGTTGAGTCTTGGTAATATTTCGCCAGATGGCGCAGATGGTCTAGCTCCTTCTTTGCGGCCGCCAATTGTTTTTCATCTCGCTTTTCTTGATCCAGTGTAGCATTGTTGGGCTCTAAAGATGTATTAAAATATAACCTCTATGCATCATCCAAAGGTAGGCGCTGGCGCAAGTGTTTTACTTGTTGCCTACGTAGGTTATTACCTTCCATTTTCAATACCCATCCTCCAGAGATGCAACCCCTGCAAATGGAAAAAAATTGTAACAAAAGGAACAACAATAGTTCCGTTCAAATGAACAACAAAAGGAACAACATTCGTTATATTGGGTCGAACTAATGTTGTATTAATTGAGTTGTAGTACTTTCCCAACTATCTAATTTGTCAACCCGGGGTTCGTAAACTGATGAAGCACACACAAAGTATATGCAAGATTGAAGAACGACTAATCTAATCTAATGTTTAAGATACAACTGAAATAGAATCATTAATCTAACACATGACTGAAATAGAATCATTAATCTAACATACGACTGAATTAGAATCATTAATCTAACACACGACTGAAATAGAATCATTAATCTAACACACAACTGAAATAGAATCATTATTCTAACACACGACTTGGAATTGAATTAATCTAGTTGTGTAAATGAAATAAATCTAGGAATGGGAAATTGCTTGAAGGAAATTAATCTAGAAATGGAGAACCACATGAAGGAAGATAAGATACAACAAGTGAAGAGTTGAAGGAAGAATCCCTTTCTCTTTCGAATCCTAATGACTACCATTAATGACTACTCTAATTCCATACTTTAATTACTCTAATTGAATCCTAATTCTACTTGAAATCTCATGAAGAGAGAGCACTCTCTTTTAGACATGAGAGCCTTGAAGATAAGATAACCATATCATTATTACAGATCCACTTTTCTCTCAACGTATTTCCCATTATTACAAAATATAATCCCTTCAAATCCTCACACATATCTCTCATATATCTTGGATAAGATATTCCAACCAAATCTCCATGATCTTCTCCTTGGAATGGGCTTGAATTATCTCCTAAAATATTGAAATGGTGGAGGAAGTATTTGAGAAGTCCTTTTGAATTAGTCCTTCACATATTCCTACACATTACAAAGCTCATACATATTTGAGATATATATGAAAACATGTCAATTTTCTAACATTTAATCACAAATTCCCTTTTAATACTAAAATGAATAAAGTGGAGAACAATAAGGTGAAACCCAAGTATATTTATGGAAATGATATCATGAAAGGTTAATGGGGCAATGAAATGTGGAGAATGATGAAGGGAAAGATGGATGAAAATAGGACATTTCTGAGCCCTAACATACCCCCTAGCTTAACGTGTTGCATGTCCTCATGCAACCATGCATGGATCTTCTCAAGAATTTTTTTGCATCTGAGTGTTGGCTTTGAGTGATGATAATAAATGTTTCCAGGATGGGATTTACATGAGTAACAACTGACATTTTCTTATGGTTGGTTCTTGTGTGACAACCATGAATATAAAGAATGTTGGTTCTTGTGCTAACAACATTCATTTCATTATTTGTTCTCTTGCTGTTATGATAATAATTTGCCCATATTCTTACTGGAAAATGTATGCTATCAATGTGCATAAGGAAAACATCACCGAGTATAAGAAAGCCCCTTTTTTTGTATATATGTGAATCATGCCAATATGTATAACAATGCTTATGAAACAAAGTGAAACATAGTATCATTGGAAAAGAAATGTTCATAACTGGTAAATGAAAAAAATGGAATGACGGTAGTGGAAAAGTGGAGTGATGATAGTGAATAAATTCCCCTACCCCCCAACTTAATTTTTTGCATGTCCTCATGCAATGTGGCATAAGTCATAGAAGTGAAAAGGAAAGGGAAGTGGGTGAGGGAATTTTCCAAATTATTCATTGCTAGCAGTTGAGGAATTACATGATTGAAGTTTAGAAAATAACATACCTCCACTTACCCAAAATGTTGATGAACTATGCAAGAAGAATATGGTTGATGCAACTGGTGGAGCATGGAAGATGTCACTGCTGCATGATCATGTGAAAAGTGACTGCTTCTGTAGCGACGATTGCTATCGGTTGGATCAGAGAATGTGAAGTGGAGGAATCTGAACTGCTGCTAAATGAATCAAGGAAAAGAGAAAGTATGAAAGTGGAACTGTGGTAGTCTCATATGGTTGAAGTCATGTTGTTGTAACTACTGATAGAGTCATGAAAAGTGTATAGTCTTCACCCACTGTTAAACCTGATGGTATAATTTGAATCATGTGAATGAATGTGTCAATGTCGAGCATGAAAATAAGTCATTGGATTACCGACCAATGATGAATGTCATTAACCAATGCGAGACAACTCATCATTGATGTCAATGAGTGCCAAGGTACCCAAGTACATCTTGCGAAGTGCGAATGAATGAGCTGATGTTGAGCCACTTGGAAGATCCAACGATCAAGGGACATTGATGTATTCCCATGATTGTCAACAAGAGAACTTGCCATTAAGGCATGCAAGCCTCTAGGTACTCAAAATGGACTCTAGTCTATATCCTAGATAAGGTGTTGAGTTCGACGGGGAAAGACTTGTTGAAAGGTGGGCCTTAAGGAATCCCACATCAGTCAATGTGAGTTAGGATAAAATGAGTGGTAGGACTATAAATGAAAAGATCTCAGTAGTAACAGTGTGTATGGCAATGTAAATGTGTTGAACCTGCACATAATAGATCTAGCTAGAAAATACTACACACATTTGCAGAGAGAAATTAAGAAAGAAGAAGCAAGATAGAAAGAATGGAAGAATTCTCATTAACCATATTCCACACTCAAAAGAGTGAATAGTTTACAATAGATATAGGATACATGAGTAACTAATGAGCCATAGTGGTAGTCTAGATTGATCTGGACACACACTAGTAGTTACAAGAGTAAACTGCCACCTAGTCTAGTCTCTTAGGCAGTTACGGGAGTGAACTGCCACCTAGATGAGTTAACTAGTCAACTAGTCTTCAGTTAACTGACTAAACAAAGAGTAGTGAGTTGGTGATGATCCCAATGTTGCATGGTGACAAAACCAATGCAACATCTAAACTCAACTCAACTAGTCAAATTGAAGTGTCAACTGAAAGAGAATATTCTACAGGTGGAATATTCTTCCCTAAAATATAGGATACTGGATAATGACTAATTATGACTAATAAACAAGGAATAACCTTAGGAAAAATAAATTCTATGTGTCTGTGAAGTAACTCCAACACCCCCCTGAACATCACTATGGTGAAAATAAAAAATGGGTCTCGACTACGAGGCCATGTTAGGTACCCAAATACAAAAGATACACTGAACTAGACGAGGAAAGAGGGGAAACCTCATGGGAACAAAACCCCCCTTCAAATTACAATGCATAAAATAAAAAATTATAAGGAACAAAAGGCAGTTGCTAAGCAGCCATGTCCTTCACTCCAAGAAGACCTCGCAACTGTGCAAGTTTGTGCTCGTTGAAGATTTTGTTGAAGATGTAGATGTCTACACGGATCTGATGAAGTATATGCATCATTGATATTTCCAAACATATTCACTTTATCTTTTTGTAATGAATAATATCCAAATAAATTTTGGATGAAACTTTGAAAACCATATGGTCGTTTATGGAAAAACACAGAAATTTTGTTGATTTTGAAACAATATAACTTCAGTTCTCGGACTCCGTTTTGGACGATTTTTTTTTTTGAAATTGGATATTTTCCCAAGAGGAATTCAAATATCCAATTTGTTTATGCAAATTGTGATAAGAAAATATCAGAATGACGTCTAATGTGCGTGAATCTCTTTTTGTCTCCTGACATGCATGCATGGTGCATGCAACAATGTTTGCATGTGACTCCTAAGATGCATGCCATATATCTTGCACATGAATTTCAGAAAATAAATCTTAAATGGAGTAGACATCATCTTTAATTATTGGAATACTAATTTCTGCAAAAACTTTTGTAGAAGACTCTTCATAATAAGAGACTTGATCTTCTGATGGATTCTCTTCTGGCTCTATCTGTTCGACCTCCTGCATGAAATCTTCACAATATTCTTTATTCCCAAATAGAACCTCTAATCTGGTCCATAATTCATTTGGAGTTAATCCTTGTGATTCTTCATATACTTAATGGAAAAGTTCGGGAGAAACAGACTTGCCGATACTTCCTATGGCCATATCTTGTCTATTGAGAAAGTCATTTTTCTCATAGATAGAATCAAGATCTACTTCCATTGCCATATTTATTTGGTACAAGCCTCTGCATCTAAGATGAAGCGGAATTTTTGGCTTCCATTCCAAATAGTTATGAGGTGTGAGAAGTATTTTCGACGAATAATCCATCTTTTTGTTGTCTTCAATCTTTTGTACCTGCAAAAAATGATTTGGTGTAGCTTTTGTTTGGTAGTCCGTCGGCTCTGATACCATGTAAATGTTTTGAACCTGCATAGAATAGATCTAGCTAGAAAATACTACACACATTTGCAGAGAGAAATTAAGAAAGAAGAAGCAAGATAAAAAGAATGAAAGAATTCTCATTAACCGTATTCCACACTCAAAAGAGTGAATAATTTACAATAAATATAGGATACATGAGTAACTAATGAGCCATAGTGGTGGTCTAGAATGATCTGGACACACACCAGTAGTTACAAGAGTAAACTGCCACCTAGTCTAGTCTCTTAGGCAGTTACGGGAGTGAACTGCCACCTAGATGAGTTAACTAGTCAACTAGTCTTTAGTTAACTGACTGAACAAAGAGTAGTGCGTTGGTGATGATCCCAATGTTGCATGGTGACAAAACAAATGCAACATCTAAAATCAACTCAACTAGTCAAACTGAAGTGTCAACTAAAAGAGAATATTCTCCAGGTGGAATATTCTCCCCTAAAATATAGGAGACTGGATAATGACTAATTATGACTAATAAACAAGGAATAACCTTAGGAAAAATAAATCCTAGGTGTGTGTGAAGTAACTCCAACAAACTTTCCATTAAGGCATGCAAGCCTCTAGGTACTCAAAATGGACTCTAGTCTATATCCTAGATAAGGTGTTGAGGTCGATGGGGCAAGACTTGTTGAAAGGTGGGCCTTAAGGAATCCCACATCAGTCAACACGAGTTAGGATAAAATGAGTGGTAGGACTATAAATGAAAATATATCAGTAGTAACAATGTGTATGGAAAGACAATGTAGTCAGGGAAAGGGACCTGGATAGTTTTATTGACAAAGAAAACTAAACTGAAAAAGATTAAGAGATGTATGTGACTCAGAAAGATAGGTGTGTGCGAAGTCATGAAGGATAATTCAATGGAAGACGGCCTTCAACACAGGGATGACCAATTTGATTTGAAGGAGAAATGGAGGAAGACATTTGATGCAGATCTCTGACCCTCAGGCCAAGATCCACTCAGGATCGTTCTAAATCTTCCCTCCTGAGTCTGATTGACTCTTTGATTTTATCCACAGGGAATCCCTCACACACACTATGGTGTATCCATAGGTCCGTATGAGTATGCCCTATGTGATCAAACATAAAGCATCACTCAAATATCCTGACCTTAATAATATGATCGCGCCCTTTTCCCAATCGAGACTTCAGATTTCGCGATTTCACAATTTCTGTTGTCGAGTTTCCGCTCTTCAACCCACTGAAACCCGAAATGCCAAAACACCAAAATCTTCAACGGCATCCTCCTCCATAGTTGTATCACGTTTCGCAACTCCAAGAGTTCCAGTGCAAAGAACCCCAACCTCTTGTCTTTGAAAATATCGAAATGATGAACCCCGATGCATTCAGCAAAAGACTATCTTCCAACGAAAATTTTCGCTGATTTAGAGTTTCAGACTTCACGACTTCATGAATCCTGATGCAAGGCTCCCAATGCTTCAACCTCCAAAACCCCGAAACGGTCAACGGGTATTGACACTACCTGACAACAAGTACATGACACCTATCTTCTCAACTGTCCTCGGTCTCTAACGTGGATTTATGCCACCTGTCACTCTTCCCAGCTTTTGGGACTTGAACTAGCCTTTGACTACCATCCCCTACCACTTCGAAACCCTGAATTCCTAAATGGCGCCTTCTATAGAATCAACGGTTGATAGCCTCCCTTTAGATCCAATGACCCATGTTATTTTGGGCTTCCAGGTACCGGGAGTTCGAGACTATTGATTCCAAACCACTGTCTTCTAAGGGTCCTGAACCCCAAAACACCGAAATGCCGAAACGACACTTCACAATATTTCGTGATTTGGGAGTTAGAGTGAACAAGGATTTTGGCTTACACTCTAGACTTACAAAATATGAATCCCCGAAATGACCTGACCCTCAAAACATATCACGATCAATGGTCCACATTGATTCCTGATACCAAAGTGATGGGTTCATCTTCCCCTATCCACCTTCCAGCTTCTCTAAATCCTTCGTTCCCCATGACTTCGGGAGTTCTCCTCAAAGAATTCTGACCACTCATTTCCTCCTTGACAACTTCTACGAAATGAACCAGTGTTCCTCGTCTGAACTTGGCTTTTGCGAAGCGAATTCACTCCGTTTCCCTTTTAACACTTCGAAGGCACTAACCCTCCTGATCTTTCACTTGCAAACTTGAGTCTCAAAAGGACTCCTGCACACATTCCTTCCAACGATCTTTCAAATACTTCTGTGTATTTGATTCTTCGACTCTGTGCACCTTCTGCAACAATGGTCTTTTACCTTTCAACCTTAGTTGATAATTTTAAGGCCTCGAATAGCCTACACACACCTTGCACGACTTCTGTGCTTCACCTGCACTTCTGTTGGAATGAGAACAATGGTATCTCTCCTGAGATTTCTGAGATAAAACTCAGAACCCTTGTCAACGCACACATTGCGGACATTTCACTGCACTCCTTGCAGGAACTTCTCTCACTCAAGAGAAACAATTGAAACTCGTTCTCTCTCTCTCAGACTTCAAAAATTCAACATGAAATCATACATACACAACATAACCTCATAACAAATGCATAACAGAGAGAATAAAACAACCATAATCATACCATTCACCATGTATAAACAGAAAACATCATAACACCATGAAATCTAATTCAAAGCTTCATATATTAATTCAAAGCTCCTGTACATGGGTTCTTCTCTATAGCTCCCTGCTACAGCTCTCAATATTGATAATGTTTTTTAATGATACAAGGGTGAGGGTGTCTATATCTGTTTTCCCTCCTACTCTCTAAACTGTCTAATCTATGAATTCAAATCTACCTACTTTCATTAACTATGCATAAATGCCTCTACATACTACAGATGAGAGCAACGATCAAGGTCTGTTCACAATATCTTGACATAAATGTAAGTACACTCCCCTCCAGCTATCACATTAATGTCAACTTCATTTACTTTTCAAAAACATTTCAAAATGTGTAAAATGTGTGTTGTGCTTCTCCAACTATCTTCCACCTTATGCTTGCTTGGCTAGTTTCTTACGATGTTTCTGCATCATACTCCCTCGCTTGAAAATTTTCATGAACTCCTGTTCATGAGCTCTTGCACGGTCTATCCATGCTTCTGAATTTCTACTTCATCTTCCCAACTGGCATCTTCAACTAGATGTCCTTTCCACTTGACCAAGTATTCAAAATACTCTTTTCTCCTAGTCTTCCTACTGACTCTCTTGTCAATTATACTTTCCATCTGTGGCTTTTCAGCTACAGGCATTTGTTTTTTCCATTGAACTTCTTTCTGTTCCTCTCCTGCTACTGCTTCTTTAGCTCTGTAAGGGTACAAATCTGCAACATTGAATATCGATGAGATTCTGACCCCATTGGGTAATTCAATCTCATATGCGTTTGCCCCAAATTTTGTTATGACCTTGCGCAGTCCAATATTTTTCATCTTCAATTTGTTATGTGTTCCTCTTGGGAACCTCTCCTTCCTCAGATGTGCAAGAATCAGATCACCAACTTCAAATTGAAGTTCTCTTTTGTGTTGATCTGCTCTGTGCTTATACTCTTGGCTTGAACTCTACAATTGCTTCTTGATTCGGCTGTGAAGCTCCTTCATTGCTTCTGCAAAGTCCTCTGCACTAGCACTCCTGAATTCATTTTGTCCTGAATCTTTCAATTCAAAAACTCCCCTTCGCTGCATTCCATATACAATTTGGAATGGACTCTACCCTGTGCTTCTATTGAGTGAATCATTGTAAGCAAATTCTATTTGTGGAAGAATGTGATCCCACTGAGTGTTCAGTCACTAGGCTCCTCAGCAAATCTGCCAAGCTTTTGTTCACAACTTCTGTCTGTCCACCCGTCTGAGGATGATATGCTGAGCTAAAAGACAAACTTGTCCCCAAATTCTTCCATAAAGTCCTCCAGAAATGTCTTACAAACTTGGTATCTCGATCAGAAACAATACTCCTTGGCAAGCCATGAAGTCTGACGACTTCCTTGAAAAACAGGTTCACAATATGAGTTGCGTCGCTGGTTTTCTGGCATGGTATGAAATGTGCCATCTTTGAAAATTTGTCAACTACCAAAAAGATCAAATCACACCCTCTTTGTGTTCTTGGCAGTCCCAATATAAAATCCATGCTCACTGCATCCCATGACCTTTCTGGTATGGGTAATGGTTGATATAACCCTATGTTCTGCCTTTTCCCTTTTGTGTGTTGACAAATCTTGCATTTGTCCAAAAATTTCTTAACATCTGTCCTCATCCCTGGCCAAAAATATGAGCCATTCAACTTTGAGAATGTCTTATCATGATCGAAGTGTCCAACCAATCCTCCACTATGTTTTTCCTTCAGCAGGTTCTCCTTCATGGAGCATTTTGGAATACATAGCTGATTTCCCTTGAATAATAATCCATCCTGGATCATATATTCAGTCCATTGGCTTCTGTCCCTGAGAATCGGATTCTCAGATGCCTCATACGCTTCCTTAAAATATGGGTCATCCCTATACATTTCTCTGAGGTTATCAAAACCCAAAGTCTTGACTCTGAATTCCTACATAAGCAAACATTTCCTGCTCAAAGCATCAACAACTTTGTTAGTAGTTCCAGAAATATGCTTGATTACAAAAGTAAAATTCTTCATGAATTCAACCCATTTAACATGTATTTGGTTCAACTTCTCCTGTTGAGTCATGAATTGTAAAGCATGATTATCACTGTACAAAACAAACTCTTTAGGAACCAAATAATGTCTCCATTTCTTCAGTGCTTGTATGAATGCATAAAATTCTTTGTCATATGTTGATTACTTGATCTTCGCTTCATTCATTTTTTCACAGAAGCATGTGATCGGCCTGTCATCTTGGCTCAAGACCGCTCCAATTGCAAATCCACTCGCATCACACCTGACCTGGAATGTCTTGCTAAAATCCGGCAAAACCAAAATTGGTTGCTCCGTGATCTTCTTCTTCAACAGGTTGAAACTCTTCTCCACTTCTTCTATCCAGTGAAAAGATTTGTGTCTTTTCTTCATTGTATCCATCATTGGTGCGCCAATTCCATTGAAGTTTCGGTTGAATTTCCTGTAGAAGCTTGCCAAACCATGGAAGCTTCGTACTTCAAACACACTCTTTGGAGATGGCAAATTCTTAATTGCATCTACCTTTTCTGGATCCATCTTCAACTCATTTGCAGAGATAACAAAACCCAAATAAATGAGTTTTGTCCTCATAAATGATGATTTCTTCATATTTATCAACAATTTCTCTTGCTATAATCTTTTCATCAGTGCAGCTAAATGCTTTAAGTTCTCTACTTCTATCTTGCTGAAAATTAATATATCATCAAGATATACAATGACGAATTTCCCAATGAAATCCTTCAGGACTTTGTTCATCAACCTCATGAAAGTACTGGGTGCATTAGTTAAGCCAAATGGCATGACAAGCCATTCATACAACCCCTCATTCATCTTGAATGTTGTCTTCCATTCATCACCTTCTCTCATTCAAATCTGATGATACCCGCTTTTCAAATCAATTTTTGAAAAAAATCTTGCTCCACTCAAGCAATCCATCAAGTCATCCATCCTTGGTAATGGAAATCTGTATCTGATGGTAATCTTATTGATTTCCCTTGAGTCTGTACACATTCTCCAGCCTCCATATTTCTTTGGGCTGAGCACTGTTGGAACAACGCATGGACTCAAGCTTTCTCTAATCAATCCTTTGTCGATTAAGTCCTAGACCCATCTCTTAACTTCTTCATTTTCCTGCGGCGTCAATTTGTACGTGGATTTGTTTGGTAAACTGGCTCCAAGTATAAGATTGATGTGATGGATTATACTCCTGATAGGTGGACACAAACAAGGTAGTTCTTCCACTACTATATCAACAAACTCTTCCAAAAACTCCTGGATTTCTTCTGGTAAATCATCTATCCTCGTACTGGTCAAAACAATTCTGGGCTTCTTGACCACAATAAATTATGTGTCTTCCTTCTTCTTAACCTCATTAAGAAGTTCCTTCCCACTCATGAGAAGTACAATGTTGCTCATTTCTGTTTTCACCTCTTTATCCTTAATTTGTAGCAACATGTGAGTCCTACCATTCTTCTCTAGGGTGTACGTGTTCTTTCTCCCATCATAAATCATGTTCTTGTCATATTGACATGGTCTACCCAACAATAGATGACAAACATCCATGGGAATGACATCACATAATATTTCATCCTTATATCCTCCTATTTTAAATTCAACTAAACACTGTTTAGTGACATTTACCTAATATCCTTTTTGTAGCCATGAAACTCTGTATGGGCTTGGATGTACAACAGTCTCCAACTCCATATTTTCTACCATCTCTGTAGATACAAGATTGTCTATGCTACCGCTGCCCACTATGACCTTGCATACCCTGTCTTTGGTTTTGCAAGTAGTCCAAAACATACTATTTCTTTGGGCTGGGTTCTCTACCTCCTTCTTCAGCTTCAAGAGAAATTTCCTCATCATTAAGGATCTTCCACCCTCAGCATCTTCTGTCTCCACATTCCGTCCTTGTGCTTCAGAAATGTGAGTTTCACCACCATATTTCTTCGTATCTGGACACTCATAGGATTTATGTCCGATCTTTCCATAGACAAAGCATTTTACTTCACCGCCTCTGCCTCTTCCTCTTCCTCTAGCTCGAGGAAAAGTATTTCTATTGGCATACTGCCCTCTCTTTGAGATTCCTCCTCTCTCATGTTGAGTTTGAGGTTTCTTTCCCTCATCTTTAGATTTCTGATTTTTGTCTTGGGCTATTGTTTTGCCTCTGGCTTGACTTCTACCTCGACCTCTTTGACCTTGTTTCTGGCTCATCTTCTCTTCATATTTTAGAGCTATCTAATAAGCATCTTCCACATTTCAAATGATCATCATGCTCATCTCATCTTGGATGTCATATCACAGACCATTCATGTACCTGGCAATTTTTTCATCATCGCTTTCTCGATGACCTGCTCTGATGTTTATCTTGTAGAACTCTTCAGTGTATTCTTTCACTGACATCAGCTTCTATCTCAAATTCTGCATCCTCTGAAATAGAGTTATTTGATAATCCTTGGGTATGAATTTGGCTTTCATCTTTGCAACCATTCTATCCCAGCTCTTGATTTTCTGCTTGCCCTTGCAGCATTTGTCAGCCTGCAGTTCATCCCACCATAGTGCTGCATGCCCTTTAAGTCTAGTAATGGCATGTTTGACTTTCTTGTCTTCCTCGACATCCTCATAGTCGAAGTATTTATCTAGAGATCTAATCTAGTCTAGAATCTCTTCAACATCCAAGTTTCCCTCATACACTGGAATGTCTATTTTTGCTCTGACACCTATCCTTGCAGCAACCCTGAATAGGCATTCATCCACAACATCTTTGACTACAACTTCTTCTCCTTTGTTTCCAGCTTCATTTTCACTATCAACCTCACTGATATCCCCACCATCAACTCTGCGCCTTTGTGTTGTCTCCATGGCATCAAGCCTGCCACGTAACTCGCGCATTTCTCTTTGCACTACTGGATCAGGCATTCGCCTATCTCTTCTTCTCGACGGTATGAATGAGAAATGTTCCCCTATTCTCTCTACTATAGAAAGAAAAGAACTTGTTCTGAGCTCTGATACCACTTATGAAGCAGATCCCCGACCCTTGGGCCAAGATCCGTTCAGGATTGTTTTAAATCTTCCCTCCTGAGTCTGATTGACTCTTTGATTTTCCCCACAGGGAATCCCTCACACACATGACGGTGTATCCACAGGTCCTTATGAGTATGCCCTATGTGATCAAACACAAAGCATCACTCAAATCTCCTGATCTCAATAATATGATCGCGCCCTTTTCCAAATTGAGACTTCGGATTTCGTGATTTCGTAATTTCTATTGTCGAGTTTCCTCTCTTCAACCCACCGAAACCCAAAATGCCAAAACATTGAAATCTTCGGCCGTGTCATCCTCCACAGTTGTATCGCGTTTCACAACACCATGAGTTCCAGTGCAAAGAACCCTGACCTCTTGTCTTCAAAAATACCGAAATGTCGAACCCCGATGCGTTCAACAAAATACTGGATTCCAACGAAACTTTTCGTTGATTTAGTGTTTCAAACTTCACGACTTCGCGAATCCTGATGCAAGGCTGCTGGCTCTTCAACCTCCAAAACCCCGAAACAGTCAATGAGTATTGACACTACCTGACAATGAGTACGTGCCACTTGTCTTCTCAACTGTCCTTGGTATCTGACATGGATTCCTACCACCTGTCACTCTTCCCAGATTTTGGGACTTGAGCCAGCCTTCGACTACTGTCCCCTACCACTTCGAAACCCTGAATTTTGAAATGACGCCTTCTACGGAATCAACGGCTGATAGCCTCCCTTTAGATCCAACGACCCATGTTATTTTGGGCTTCTGGGTACCAGGAGTTTGAGACTCTTGATTCCAAACCACTATCTTCTCAGGTTCCCGAACCCTGAAACCTCGAAATGCCAAAATGCCACTTCACAATATTTCATGATTCGGGAGTTAGAGTGACCAAGGATATTGGCTTACACTCCGGACTTACAAACTCTGAATCTCCGAAATGACCTGACGCTCAAAACAGATCATGATCAATGGTCCAATTTGATTCCTGATACCAAAGTGATGGGTTCATCTTCCCCTATACACCTTGTAGCTTCTTTGAATCCTTCGATCCTCGCGACTTCGGGAGTTCTCCTCAGAGAATTCTGACCGCTTGTTTCCTCCTTGACAACTTCTCTAAAATGAACCAGTGTTCCTCGTCTGAACTTGGATTTTGTGAAGCGACTTCTCTCCATCTCCCTTTTAACACTTCGAAGGCACTAACCTCCTGAGATTTCACTTGCAAATTTGAGTCTCAAAATGACTCCTGCATGCACTCTTTGCGGCGATCTTTCAAATACTTTTGTGTATTTGATTCTTCGACTCTATACACCTTCTGCAAAAACAGTCTTTTACCTTTCAACCCTAGTTGATATGTTTAAGGCCTCGACTAGCCTATGCACACCTTGCACGGCTTTTGTGCTTCACCTGCACTTCTGCTGGAATGAGAACAATGGTATCTCTCCTGAGCTTTCTGAGATAAAACTCGGAACCCTTGTAAACGCACACCTTGCGGACGTTTCACTGCACTCCTTGTAGGAACTTCTCTCACTCAGGAAGAGAAACAATTGAAACTCATTCTCTCTCTCTCTCAGACTTCAAACATTCAACATGAAATCATACATACAGAGCATAACCTCATAACAAATGCATAACAAAGAGAATAAAATAACCATAAGCATACCATTCACCATGTATAAACAAAAAACATCATAACACCATGAAATCTGATTCAAAGCTTCATATATTAATTCAAAGCTCCTGTACATGGGTTCTTCTCTACAGCTCCCTACTACAGATCTCAATATTGATAAAGTTTTTTAATGATACAAGGGTGAGGGTGTCTATATCCATTTTCCCTCCTACTCTCTAAACTATCTAATCTATGAATTCAAATCTACCTACTTTCATTAACTACGCATAAATGCCTCTACATACTACAGATGAGAGAAACGCTCAAGGTCTATTCAAAATATCTTGACATAAATGTAAGTACACTCCTCTCCAGCTATCACATTAATGTCTGCTTCATTTACTTTTCAAAAACATTTCAAAATGTGTAAAATTTGTGCTACGCTTCTCCAGCTGTCTTCCGCCTTATGCTTGCTTGGATGGCTACTTACAATGCTCCTGCATCAACATTTATGACGTAAATGGGTTTATAAAAAAGCTTTTTGTTTAACAACAAACGTCATGATGGAAATAGGACATTTCTAAGCCCCAACAAGCATCAATAATAGCCATCCCTGTGCTGATTAGCTCATATGTCTTCACATTTTCTATGTTGAGCAACTTCTCTTCTGTGGTGATGAGAATCAAGCTATCCAATGTGAGCCTTCTTTTCTTGGTGGTCCTTCTCATAATGGATTTCCTCTTCCCGTCATAATAAATCACCTGTATATCGATGACCTCATCAACGGGCTCAGGGATTTGTTGGTCTCCCCAGGTCAGAGTGTTTACCAAGCTTCCTGCCATATGTATTTGCTCTAGGACCAACTCTTGTGCTTATTTGACAGGGGAAATTTCCATATGTTCCAATGGATTGACCTCTGTCTGGTGTTCATCGGCTGGTGAGGTATAATCCAAAATGGAAGAGACAGTGGTAGGCTCAATACTTACTTGGTGATCGACTATTGAGGTGCCAATCTCTGGTTGTTGCAATTCCTCTTTTTGTCCACCTGAACCTAGCCCATCCTTGGAGCTGTCTTTCTGGGTCCCCGATAGGTTGAGAAGTTCAGTGTCTAAGGTACTCTTAGCCTCATGGTCACCTTGCAGAGGGTTTGGAATTGACACATCGGGGATTGGAGAAGATGCTCCCCTTGGTTCTTTCTCCTCTATAATTGGTATCAGAATTATAAGCGAGACCTCTGAACTCTCTTCATCATCATAGATAGTAATTAGATAAAAAAAGGGTATTAGGCACACCCGTTTCACCTGGTGTTCTTGGAATCTCATGCTATGCTGGAATGGCCATCGACGATCTAGCCTGTGGTGATGGAACTCTGGGATTTACCAGACCAACGGTTTCCTCCAGTGGGGTTGAATTAGATCCATTTAGGTCCTCTCTGACATTGTTTTGGTCGGCCAGGGTGATCCTCATAGTTTCTAATAGTTTAGGATCATTCTCTAGCTACTGGATGACTTTTGGGCTTCTTACAATAAAACATTTCCCCTCCTTTGTGCCTCTGTGGCTTATGCCGCTCTATTTTCTTATCAAACTCTGAGAGCTTCTTGATCCGCCTATTCTATCATTTCAACTTGATCATCCATACTCATAGCTTTGAACCTAGTCATGTTTGGGTTAGATTTTCTCTGTAGCACCTCCTCCCAGTCCCGAGCACATTCTGTAAAGATCTCATCTTTAAACTTGTCATGTGCATATGACCAATAGGAAGAGATTTGTGACACATGATGGAGAACTAGGCCTTTAGGTTCATGCTTGCAAAATCGGCCTATTAGGAACCTGTATTCCAACTGGCTCAAATCCTCTTGTTTAGCTTACAAAATATCCTTTACCATGAAAAAACCTACATGGAAACCATAGGGTATGAACACTCGTTTCTTGTTCTTAACTAAAGTGGCATTATAGCTCTACACGATGGTCTGGTATGTTAAGAACCAAACATCAATATAGCATAGAAAAACCTCAGGAAAAGTACTCAACGACTTGAAAAAGAGATAATTTCAGATAATAAGCCTCTTCGAGGGGGCAACCTCCTTTTACCCCACTTAAATGTTCAAGTACAAGATGATTCAAAATGAAAATGTCTCCTTGGTATATATAGGAGACTAGGAGGTATAATTACAAATAATGGCCTAAAGCCGACATAATTAAAATAACATTACTAATCTGAATTACAGCTAATGGCCTAAAGCCGACATAAATAAAATAGCATTATTAATCTAATATGCCCCAATTAATGGGTAAAGAGCCAATATTAGGGCTTAACATGCCCCTCCCCTTGAGACAAGTGTTTTCCACAATGCTTGAGTAACTCTGGATGCTTCTGTATAAAAGACTCATCTTCCCAAGTGGAATCTTCAGCTGGTAGTTTCCTCCATTTAATGAGAT
>ML777768.1:318544-337841 GCA_009831015.1 Picea engelmannii | reverse complement strand
AATGTTCAAGTACAAGATGATTCAAAATGAAAATGTCTCCTTGGTATATATAGGAGACTAGGAGGTATAATTACAAATAATGGCCTAAAGCCGACATAATTAAAATAACATTACTACTCTAAATTACAACTAATGGCCTAAAGACGACATAAATAAAATAGCATTACTAATCTAATATGCCCCAATTAATGGGTAATGAGCCAATATTAGGGCTTAACATGGTAACATATTTCTCTTATGATGAGCCAATTTGGGACATGAGTGGGGAGTAAATGTGGTGCATCGATGGCCCTGAATACCCTGATATAAGTTGTGGTTTCCTCTAGGTACCAGTGGCCTAGTTTTGGAATCTTTTCTTGGACACTACATACAGTCTTGGGAATTATTTTTTGAAAATAATAAAATAAATCCAAGCTATGAATTCATATAAGATGAGAGAATAATATTTCTTATACCTATTTTCCCACAAGACCCTGAAGTAGACATGTATAGGTAGCTCGACAACGTGCCAGCTCAGATTCATGCCGATGAAGACATTCTTTACACATATCACATCTAGCAGATTTGAAGCTATGTGAAAAGTGGGCGCTTCTCCCTCCTTTGGTGTCTGAGCCTTCAATATGTTGGTGCTCAATTGTTTAGATATGATTTATCCCTAGATGAAGATACTCCCATAAATGGCCACGGCGTATGCTAAGGGTATCCATTCTTCTAATAACTTAGCACAATCTTTCTCCCTGTATAATCAGCAAATTAGAGCCATTAAGTAGATGTATGGCTCCTTTAGATTTTCTGTCCCGTACCAGCCATTACTCCGGCTTGTAAATTTCTTGTCTTCCTTCCACCAGGAGGACATTAATCGGCTAGTGTCGTGGAATTCATAGAAATTCATAGAAATTCACCACAAAATCTGTGTTTAACCACTCCTCCGAGTCCCTGATCTTGTAATATTTTTGGACCTCTGTCGGGAGAAAAACACCGACACATCCGCCATTCTCATCATTAACTAGACACTTCTATGCATCTACATGATAGATTATCCAATCTAGAGTCTCAATGCAGGGAAATACTAGGGTTTGAAAGGCCACCATGTGTAGGCATGACCGCTAGATATTAAAAGAAACCTAGTTATCAAGCGCCTTTACATGTGAGTCACTGTGGGGAATAAAATCCGGGTAGTCTTCCTGGTTAACTCTGTTGAAAAAATGTCCCCATTGTGGGAGAATTATATTTGATCCAATGCTTTCTTCTGTATCACCAAAATAAAGGGTCTATTCAAATGCCTTCTTAGTTGATGTTTTTATGACCAATTCCTCTCTGGGGGAAAATTCCAACTGCCTCATAGTGCCGAGAGAAGACCCTTCACCGACCTCTGCTTCCCTCAATTTTGGTGCCCTTGGCGAGTGTTTGGTCGTTGGATTCCTTAGAGGCATTTTTTTCTGCAAAGAGAGAAGAGTTAGACACCATTTTTCAGAGAGAATACTAATATATATAAAATTCATCCACCAAAATCATAAAATTAACACATACCTCTTCTTCGCACTAGCTTAACTTGTTTTGAAATTCTGAGAATCAAGTGCACTCTTGAGATGCTATCTTCGCTTCTTCAACTACTCCGGAAATGAGAAACTTGTGTGCAGGATGTAGGTGTTCGAAGCTGTCTTAGTGATTTTAAATGGAGAGAATACTTACCTTGTCGCATCAGTTCTTCAATTCGGGGTGTAAGTGCAGTTCTACAAAATATATTTCCAGATCTGGATCATGCTCGAGATTAAATGTAGTCATAGGTTGGTGGCATAGGCGCGTGATATAATGTGGTTCATTAGTGATTTCAAATTTCCATTGTTCGATCGACACATGGGGTAGCAACGTATGCAGAGTGAAACATTAATTGGCCTATTAAATGGTAGAATTCGATCTTATTTTGTGCTGAAAACGTCCAATCATTGAGCTAATTTAATGGGTGGATCGGGAGTTGGCGCTTTTCTTTAGACAATGTTCGTTGACATCTCTTGGCAAAAAATCCGACGCCGATCCATATTTACGTATGGCGTTGATGTGGAAATGCTGACCTGGAAGTGTGACTAGGACACGGGGAAACCTAAGATGACTCGGGATGAAACTAGGCTGTATGAAATGCCTACGTGGAAAAGACACGTGGCGTTTGAGATTGGCGTCTTTGTTTAAGAGTGTTATTCGAAATCGAGGATTTTAATTAGATAAGCGTTTTAACAAACGAGTCCTACCCTGATAGTGATGAAAAAGTATCAAGGATCGATGGACGATGATAATTTTAAACAAGTGTTCCTGGATTACCCCCCTTGAAACTTGTTGATGCTGAAAATACATTGGGGATTGGTGATCGACGACGTGTCAATGCGAAAATTTTCCATGATTTAAATCTTTGAGATTTCACCGATCCCGAACAAATGTATTAGTAACTATCTATTGTAGGTTCATCATGGCCCATGTGAATGTTTATCCCTCTCATATTTTGCCGACGTCGATGGGAAATCGACCATTTCTTGAATCTTCTTTGTGAACAACCAACACAAATCTACTCCGTTTTTTTACCGATGCCGATGATACATTGGCGTTTGACGATTATTTTTACTATGTGGTCATTTTACTTCCTTGGATTTTTCCAACGCCGAACATATGCGCATGGGTCACAATTTTAGCTGCAGATTCTTCATTAAAATATCAAGTTCTTTTTTAGATACAAACGTTTCACTATGACATGCCCAAATAAATCTAATCTTGATCGATGACGAGACATGTAAACAAACTTAACAATCACTACACAAATGACTCAATTCAGAAGGTAGGAAAAAAGAAAACAAGTGGTACCCAAATGATACAATTTTTCATAAAATCTTTTAGGGTGTGTTGAGCGCTCAAAAAATGGCGATTCTCTGGGCAAAAGAAAAATCTTTTCTCCTTCCTTTAGGTTTATCTTGTGCAGAAGATGATTGAGAAACTAGCTGGATTCTCTTTTATCAGAGTATTTCTTATCCATGTGTGTACAATTTCCCGGGTTCATGAATCTGGATCCGCCTATGGAGTTTAGCCCTTATCCCACCTTTGTTCCTCTTGACTATGACCCATGTCCCTCTTTGACAAGATCTGGGTAAGGAATTCACTGGCGCGAGGCCATTTTAGTTATCATTATTCCCTAGCTACGGTGTTTCTCTGCTGCCAGCGAGCATCCATAGCCCCGAAGGTGCCACCTTGATGTCATAGACCTTTCTCTACTTCCAGCGGGTGTCCATAGCCTCGACTGAGTTATCTGCATACCCTCTCCGAATTTGCACTCATTTAATATAATTGGTTTATTTCTTGCAGAAATTCCCTGAGCGAGTTGGAGAGGAGGATGTCTATTATCTGCAAGATGAAATAGTTAATGTGAAATTATTCCTAGCTCTGTCTAGAGGTACATGTGATCCTTTCCAACTTGCCATCTTTCCCTTTGGGATTTACCAGAACACCAGACATACACTTCATCAATTACCAAGGTTTTTTGTTTTGCAAAGACAAGATATAGATCTCCTTGAAGAAATTTGTAATTGCCCAATGTTTCTTATATTGCACATAAGCGTAAGTTAGCAACAGAGTTTGCTACATCGTATTTATTAAGGTCAACCCATGCTTTGCGGAACACAAATTTATTACAAGAAAATACCAAGCAATAGAAAAGATAGAAATAAAAAGGAGTCTACAACTAGTCTACCCTAACCTACACATTTATCCTAATTAGAATGTATTCTAAAAGAACATGAAGAAACACCCTATATATATATATTACAAAAATATTGTTTTAGGGCTTGTCCATTCACTGGGAGGGTGTTGGGTTCCCCCCTCATATTTTTCAACCGATACGTGCCTGCCCCAATTTGTTCAGATACCTGGATAGGTCCGAGCCATAGATTCAAATGTTTTTCCTTAGGTTCGTTTTCTCTATCCCATTTCAAGACTAAGTCTCCCACTTCAAAATTCTCCTCTTTGGCCTTATGATTGTCGAACAATCTTTTAACTATCTGCTGATGAGCGTCGAACTTAGATTTTTCTTTCTCTATTTCCTCTTCAAGCATGAGGAGAGTATCAATTCTTTGCTGAATAACTAATGAAGGCCGTCCTCTTAAACCCTGAGCAAGTTGAAGTGAGGGAACATATAACCAATTTGGGAGAATGGCTTCTTGTCCATATACCATAAAGTAGGGAGAGTTTCCTATAACTTCCTTGGGTGTTACTCTATCTTCCCATAAGGCATTATGAAGAATGATATGCCAATTCCTCCGATTTTCTGCAATTGTTTTCTTCAATATCCTCACTAGGTTTTTATTAGTTGATTCTTCCACCCCATTTCCTTGCGGATAGTAGTTTGCATAGTATCTTATTATGATGCCTTTTTCCAGAGAGAACTCTGTTAATAGAGTAGAAGAAAAGTAGGCAACATTGTCAAAAATGAGAACATAAGGCTTCCCAAACCTTGTGATCAGTTGTTGTTCTTTGAATTGGATTACAACCTTTTCGTTCACGTGAGAGAGAGGGATGGCATCTGCCCACTTTTTAAGATAGTCCATAGGAGTTAGTATATATTTATGTCATTTTGAATAATTTGGGGTAATATCCCCTATGACGTCTAGCCCCCATTGCTCGAATGATCCAGATATGGTCACTATTTGGAGTGGGACAACTTCCCTCTGTTCTCTACCAACTCTCATTTGACAAGATTTACAGTTCCTAGCATATGTATGAGCATCCTTAAATAAAGTAGGCGATTAATAAACAACTCTTAATATTTTGTGAGCTATGGTATTTCTTGAAAAGTGTCCACCCATAGGACCATCATGGATCTCCCTCAAAACCTTTTCTGCATCTTCATGTTTGAGACATTTCAAGAGTACTCCATCATAACTTATGTTTTACGTGAAAAAGTACTGAATTTACGAGGCAATATTGCGTAAATTATAGCCTGAGAGCTCTCCTTTCCTTAGGGCTTAGGTTTCTGGGCAATTCCCATGATGCAAGAGGTAAATCAATTTTCCATACCAATATTCTTTCCCTGGGGGAATGTATAAATCTTCACTACACTATAATGCTAATTCATTCTCCCACTCGGGGTCTTCATTTATTACATCTTGGGCTTCTGCGAACAATTTACACAATCCTTGTCCCTTAACTAATTTGGCAAGTTTTATATCTAGATAAAATTATTTGACAACTTCCATCCAATTTCCCCTTCTCTCCCCCATCTCCTGTTGAGTGAATAGGGATCGAACTTTGGGATGAGGCCCGATGACTTTCGTGTGATTTTTTAGGATGTAAGATCTAAAATGTTTCACCACTTTGTACACCGCATAAGCCTATTTTTCTATAGAAGGATAGTTCAATTCGACTCCTTGAAGATTAGTGCTCATTAATGATACCAAAGTCTCATTGTTATCATCATCCTTCTGGGTCAATTCTACAATTAAGGACCGGTCAAAGGTGAAAATATAGAGGAAAAAATATTTACTAAATTCAGGACTTCACAGCACCGGAGATTGATACATTACAGTCTTGATATTGTTGAAAGAATATTTTTGCTCGACATCCCACTTAAAATTTTCATCCTTGCGAATATTTTTTTGTAAGAGTTTGACAGTTTCAACGAAATCGGGCGTGAATTTTCTCACAAAATTAATTTTGTCGAAGAAGGATTGCATAGCCTTCTTGTTATGGGGTAAGGGAAGCTGAGCTATTGCCTTTATTCATTTGGGATATATATGAATTATTTCTTGAGATATTATATGACTTGGTAGTTTCCCTTCCTCGACATCAAAGATGGTTTTCTTAGGGTTTAAAAATATTCCATATTTCCTACACCTTTCAAAAATCTGGGTTAGATGTTGGATGTGGTCTTCTCTGTTATTTGAATACACAGTTACATCGTCCAAATATACTACACATTTTTTAATCAATGATCAAAAAGCTACGTCCATGGACCTTTGGAAGGTTTCCCCTGCATTAATCAATCTAGATGGCATGCGTTTATAAGAAAAATTTCCCCACTTGGTTTAGAAGGTAGTCTTCAATCAATCGTCCTTTGAAACTAGGACATGGTTATAACCTGAGAAACCATCCAGAAGGGAAAAAATTTCAGAACAAGACATGGTATGCAAGAGCTGTTCCATGGGTGGGACTGGGTAGTTATTCTTTTCTGATGCTCTATTAAGGTTTCTAAAATCTACACACATGCGGATCTCCCCATACTTTTTTCTGACATGAACAAAATTTTCTACCCAGGAAGAATGTCTAACCTGAAAGATAATATTAGCATCTAACAACTTATTTAGCTCTTGATACATCAGGGGCTCCAGATATGGATGGTACTTCCTAAGATTTTGTTGGAAGGGTTTTACTCCATATTTTAACTGGATCGTCTGTTGGATAATGTGAGTGTCATAAGTTTTCAATTCTCGATAGGACAATGCAAAGACATCTTGATATTCTCTAAAAAGTTTGAGATAAGTTTTCCTGTCTTCTTTAAACAATGTTTTACCTAGATTTACATTCTTAGGGTTTTCTGGGGTTCCTAGGTTTATAGTCTTGTATATGAGACATGAACTCCCTGTCTTAGTTTTATTTGACCCTTTAAATATTTCCCTCAGGTCGAAATGGTTCTCCAAATTGGACACCCCTTTCGGTATCGTGTGAAACCTTGATTTATTATTAGAGTGATATGTTCCATTCGTTTGTTCATGGAAATCAGTTTCTGCCAGTTGCTCTTTGAATAACTCATCATCAATAGACAAATATTTGAAATTTTCTTGATTGGTTAGAAAATGTACACTCTGTTCATCTCCTTCAAAAACCTTCCAATTAGCAATATTATTGGGTACTGATGGTTTGTATAGTAGTTCCACAGTGAACCTGGAGGCTTCATAGTATTCTAAAGGGGATAACCTTGAGGCTGCAGTGGATAGGGAGTCAGAAAGAGTATTCTTTGTCCTAGGAACACCAATAATATTAAAGGCCTCAAAATGTTCTATTATTCTATGTACCTCTTGTTGGTAATTTCTCAAGTGGGGTGAATTGTAATGGATACTATTCTTCACTTTCCTAACGATAATTTCAGAGTCCAATTTTTTTTTCAGTTCTTTAATGTTTAAGTCTATGGCTTTCTTCAGTCTCTGAACTAGAGCTTCATACTCAACAATGTTATTGGTGCATTCAAGTTCTAGTCTGCAGGATAGGAAATTACGCTTCCCCTTCGGGTCAATAAGAATACATCCTACTCTTGAACCTTCTTGTGATTTAGACCCATCAAAGTACAATGTACAAACTCGTGAGAAAAATTTAACAAGTTCTTCATACCTAGTTTTTTTCTCATCTCCGTATACCTTGTCTGCTATTTTCAACAGAGGCCCCTGACATAAGATAATTTCTTCTGCTGTGGCCAGTAGATTCACTTGAAAATTCATTTTTGAGTTTTGTGTGAGAGGTATATCAGACAAGAGAGGAATGAAATTTCCAGAATCAGAATCGCAGGAGTAGTTTCCTAGCATGGGGAAATCTGTCGACGATGGTTCATTGAAGGCTTCTAAATTGGTGATAGTATGTTTGAGATATCTTTCTCTATCAATCCTAATCATGTTGGTATGTCCCTTTAGTGGCAACCAAAGGTGAGCCTAGTCCATGCTAAAGTATCCATTCAATTTCTCAGACCAATCTCGACTAAGTAACAATCCATAAGCTTCTGGGATATCTACTACAATTATGTCAATCACTTGCACAGATTTCAGGTAGGTAGCCATTCTGATCATGACATCCTTAAGTTCCACAATCATTTTTACCTCAGTTCTGTCTAGTTGTATAACGTGTTTATTGTTGATTTTTCATAAGCATTAGGTTAAGCATGAAGTTCATTCCATTTTATCATTTAACCATAACCATAAATGCTGCAACAACCAAGATCACAAGAAGAAGCACCATGCACAAGAACACAAAATGTATTCTAGGAAACCCTTCTCAACAAGGGAAGAAAACCTAGCCAAATCCTTTGCGATAATATCCAAGAGAAATACCTATCACACAAGAGGGTTCTCAAACCCTATAACCCTAGCACCCAAGAGAGGTGCACACCTTTTGCTAAAGAAGTGTACTTGCTGAAATTTTCAAACTCACTTGCTAGATATGATTTCACAATGGGGAATCATACCTTACTTATATTAGAATTTTGGCCAATCAAAAAAGCTGTTCTTTGGCTCAATAAGGCCGACATCTCTAAGTCTCTTTATAATTTATTATTATTATTATTATAATTAATATTTAGCAATGTTAATTATCTTTTACATTTATTATTAATCATATTAAGGTGTGGCCAACCTGTACCCTTTACATAACAATTAGGGTTATAGGAATGTCTGAATCTTGAACAACATATAGAAAATGATTTGATACACCCACTAGGGGCACATCCACAGGGATTTCATAGCTCTGGTTCACTGCATTACATAGAATAACCAGATCTACATATGTTCACCTATGCTCATCCACTAGATTTTTCTAGTCACTCTTGAAGGTCATCTTCTTCAAGAGTGACTAGAAGCTTTGATTTCCAGGGACTGAAGTTGCTTGCTCCATCAAGCCTATCTTATTCCTGCTATCTCACATATGAGAATCATCTGGAGTTTTCTCGTCAACTCTACTGCTCAGAGGAGGCCATCACATCATATTCATTTCTGTTCACACAACGATGTGCCCAACACTTTTTGGATTTCACATGTTCACCTTGTGCTCAGCCACAAGCACATCCAACCCATCATATATTTTTTCCTACTATATAATCATCTAGAGTTCTTCTCACTCTCTTCATGGAGGAGGTCATCTGTACATTCCTAGCTCTTTCACAGGAAGAAACCATGAACCCTTCTTAGGGTTTTTCTCTCAGGTTTTTAAACTGAGAGAAAGGCTTCACATAGCTACAATGATCCACACCTCACAGGTTTGTAAGCTGGAGAATGTCTCACATAGCTGCATTCATCAACACTCCCTCTCAGCTAGGGATTCATTCTTTATCATGCCAAGTCTCGCACAAATGTATTTTGATTTTTGTCTTGGATGGAGTTATCGTCACTCCCTCTTAACTAGGGAGCCATTCTTCACGAATTTAATTTGATGAAGATATTTACAATCTGCTCATGTGTAGGAAGGTACTGCATGTGTACGAATTTTCTCTGCATCATATCTCTGGAATAAGGATATTTCATCTCATCATATTTTGATTCATCAGGAAACACTGGGTTCTCATGGATCATAAGATCCATCTCATGGTCAAGTAAATCTGTCAGAATATTTGTGAGAAACCTATGGCTATAGATCTCATTTTGTATTTCTCGACACTTCCATCAGTTGCATGCTTGATCTTATAGATCCATTTGGAATTTACCGCAGACTTTCCTTCTAGTCCCTGAATAATATCTTATACATCATTCTTTAGGATATACTGGTATTCTTATGTTATGGAATCTTTCCATACCTATTCTCTTATTGCTTCTCTAAGAAAAGGAGGCTCAACATCAATGAAGTGGCTCATGACTGAAGGATGGCTCAAGAATATCTTTTGCTTTCTCGAGATGTTCCTTGAGAGGCTTGTATGTTTCTCTGCCTCTTGTAGAGTGAGTCTAGGTAGGGCTTTTATGCCCTACTGCAATATCTCTGAATATATCATCTGAAGAAATTGGATCAATTGGAATAATGTCTATCTCCCTCTGAACTGCTAAAGGGGGAGAATGTATTGTCTCACTGTCAATCTCCATCTGAGATTCTCTGGGTCTTTGAAAGACTATCTCTTCTTAAGGACAACATCTATTCTTGTCTCAATTTGTCTCTGACTAGGGATGTGGATCTGGAATGTCTTTGAAGATTCAAAGTATCCTTTCTTTCTAAAGAATCTAGATAAGACTTCTTTTCTTTGGGTATATGAAGATACAATGGACACCCAAATAATTTGAAGTGCTCATTATTTAGACTTTATTCTGGTGAAGACTTTTTTTCTGCACATATACTGTGTCATGCATGCTTCTGTTCATGGAATCTTAGTAGGATTTTGATCATGCATAATTGGTTGTCTCAATGATGGTTCTATTCTTCCCTCCTTTTTTTTTTTCAAATAGATTTGTCTTTCTTTGAGTCAAGTGACTCCCTATGAAGGATAAGTGTCTTCTTTTGTTATTTGTGTGATGGACAAGTTCATTATGATTTGGAATCTCATACCAAGGATAATGGTCCAAGTTTTGAGAGTTCTTGTACTAGGAACAACATCCTTCATTTATTTGAAAAAAAAATCAACTGTAAAATTAGGGATCAAAAGATTTACCTAGTTTGTTGTCATGCCTCTTAGAGGAAATATTTATTCTCTCTCTTATCTTCACCCTTTTGAGGTGGATCTGGGTCAATGTCAGTGGTTGAAGCATATTGTCTTCCCTTCTTCCTGGTTGGACAGTTTCTTGCAATGTGTCCATACTTGTCACATCTGAAGCACTGAATTTTTGAAACATCTCTTCTTTGATAGTCTGGATTAGATGAAGGATTTTCATATTTGAATGTTTTCCTGAAATTTCTTTTGAATTTTCCTCCCTTCTTTGTATGAAGTGACAGAGAATGGTTTTCTTATAAGGAATCTTCCACTCCTCTATTTCTAAGTTCTTCTTGAGTGCATTCTGTCCATAGACACTCAAAGGTTGGTAGAGTTTCTCTTCCACTAATATTCTGAATAAAAGGCTCCCATGATTTTAGAAGATTCTAGAGAGTGGTTAAGACAAGTTCTCTATCAAACATGATTTCCCCAATGATATCTAATTGTTCTTTGATTTATGATAACTTCATAAAGAAGAGTGCAACTGTGTCTTCCTTCTTCATCTTGGTACTTTGAAGTTGCCTCTTTAAGGTAAGATCTATGAGAGTGTTTTCACTTTCAAACATTCCTTTTAAAGTCTTATACATATCATAGGCTGTCTTCAGATTGGCAATATGGGGAAATAGGTGATCTCTTACTATGTAGATGATTATTTTTCTTACTTTGACATCTTCTTCTTTTCTTATTTTCTTCTCTACATCTGTAGCTGTGTCTGGTAGAGTTTTAGTTGTTACATCCAAGAGGTCATCTTCTTCAAGAGTGACCACAAGATTTGATTTCCAGGGACTGAAGTTGCTTGCTCCATCAAGCCTATCTTATACTAAGGTTCTATTCTTCATTTGATTTATTTCTTCAATTCCTTGTTGACTGGATTTTGAAAACCTAATGATTAGGTTAGATTTTCAGTCTTGGATTATATTGGACTTATGAATGCCAAAAATCAACAGGATAGCGTTTCTTCAAAAATCCAGAATTGATATTCTGCAGGAAATTTCGGCACCCTAGAAACTCTAGGGCCAAAAATCAAAATTTCTTGAAATTTTGTTTTGAGAGCTTCTAGAGATGCACTGGAAGAGGTCGTACTCTTCTATGCCAAAATTATCTCCAACGTCCAAGTATTAAGAGCTGAAACTTCACTGAGAAGGAGGTCGTACAGATTTTTTGTAAACCCTAGGAGGGCCGTACAGTTCTGCAAAAGAGGAGAGATGGCTGATAAAGGTTTTGTAGCTTGTGCAATGGGTTCTTTAAGACCTATGCTCTAATACCATGTTGATTTTTCATAAGCATTATGTTAAGAATGAATTTCATTCCATTTTATCAATTAACCATAACCATAAATGTTGCAAGAACCAAGATCACAAGAAGAAGGACCATGCACAAGAACACAAAATGTATCCTAGGAAACCCTTCTCAACAAGGGAAGAAAACCGAGCCAAATCCATTTCTATAATGTTCAAGAGAAATACCTAGCACACAAGAGGGTGCTAAAACCCTAGAAATCTAGTGCCCAAGAGAGGTGCACACCTCTTGCCAAAGAAGTGTACTTGTTGAAATTTCCAAACTCACTTTCCATATATGATTTCACAATGGGGAATCATACCTTACTTATATTAGACTTTTGGCCAATCAAAAAAGGTGTCCTTTGGCTCAATAGGGCCAACCTCTCTAAGTCACTTTATAATTTATTATTATTATTATTATAATTAATATTTAGAAATATTAATTATCTTTTACATTTATTATTAATCATATTAAGGTGTGGCCGACCTGTACCTTTTACATAACAATTAGGGTTACAAGAAGGTATGACTCTTGAACAACATGTAGAAAAGGATCTGATACACCCAGTAGGGGCACACCCATAGGGATGTCATAGCTCTAGCTCACTGCAATACACAGAAGAACCGGATCTACATATGTTCACATGTTCTCATCCACATGCATGTCCACTCTACATATCTCTATTCCCACTGTCTCACACATGATAATCATCTGGAGTTTTCTTGTCAAATCTATTGCTCAGAGGAGGCCATCAAATCATCTTCATTTATGTTCACATGACGATGTGCCCAACACTTTTGGGATTTCACACGTTCACCTTGTGCTCAACCACAGACACGTCCAACCCATCAGATCGCTTTTGCTACTGGATAATCACCTAGAGTTATTCTCACTCTCTTCATGGAGGAGGTGATCTCTACGTTCCTAGCTCTGTCCCAGGAAGGAACCACGAACCCTTATTAGGGGATTTCTCTCAGGTTTGTGAGTTGAGAAAAATGATTCACATAGATGGAATCATCCACACCTCACAGGTTTGTAAGCTGGATAATTTCTCACATAGCTGCATTCATCAACATTTATCACTTTTGAGTGGGATTGTGTTCAATTTCTTGTAGATTGACAATGGCACGACATTGGAGGATGCCCCTGAATTGACTAAGAAATTATGCAGGTTTCATTTGAAGACTTCAAACGTTAAAAGGAAAGGTGGGACAAAAGGATTTCCTCTTTTGTCTAAAGAATAAGAATTCACATTTGGTTTGTTCTTTAAATCTATGGGAGATGGGGAATTATCTAGGTCAGTGCTTGTTATAGGTGATTCTATTGACTTTAAGGCCTGTAACAGAAAATCCTTTTGCCGGGGAATTCTACACATGTCCATGACCGACACATTAGCCTTCAACTTCTTTAAGTCTTATACTATGTTGTAGTCTAGCTTGGGTGACTCCCGAGTGTGTATTTTTATAGTTTTTCTTTGGGATACAAAAGGTGCTTTCAAGTGATATGCTATTTTCTTTCCTTTCAAGGATTGGACGATGATGAGATCATTTGAGACCGATTGACGCTTACTTCATGTTTGCATAGCCAAAACCTCAGAGGGTGGTTCCTGGACTTCAAAGACATCATGGAGAGGCATCGACAAGTCAGGATCCCACAAAAACATAGCTGTTTCTTTCGACGACTCAACTTCCTCTCGATTGACGATGTCCACCACTGAGCCGCTTGATTGTTTGGTAAGAGAGACTTCGTTTAGGAACCGATTGGCCATTAAATTCATAGCACGCACCCCTTGGGGGCAGTCTCTTTTAGAATGTTTCTCTTGATGGTAAGTAAAAAAAGAGTCAGATGCTACATTACCCAAGTCGATGTTTAATTTGGTTGGGGGAGGTTCCATCGCTTTGAAAGGTGGGTTTCTTTTAAAAAAGGGTTTATAAGGCCTTTGACCTTGGTTTCCTTCCCCGACACTTCTTTTCACATCTATGATTTCATTCGAAAGTTTCTTTATCATTCGCTGTAGGTCCTCTATGTACCCACCTCCCTTTTCAGGACCTTGTTCTGTTTGTTTTCCCGAGGTTCTAGTCAAAAAAATTCCTCTCCTAGGTGGGGGTTGAATTTCCTTCTTAAGTAGTGAGACCTGAACCTATTTTCAACCCTTCATTTATTTTGGCTTTCTCAAAATTTTCAGCTAGAGTATGTTTGGCAACCCTTTTCACAAACATGGAAATGGAAGTAGGGAGGACATTAACATATACATCGATTTGCAACTCCTGAGTAGGTTTATCTTCGGGTTGAAATTTGTTTAGGATAGTGGTAAAATGTTGATTTAAGTCTTTAAACTTCTCTTTTGTACTCATGGTGGCGGAGAATAGTTCAACCATTAAATCTCCTGTGGTGGTTTCTTCTACAATGTTTTCAAAGAAATCCTTTTGAAAATTCATCCAACTAGTTATCGATCCCACAGGAAAGTTGAACTACCAAGTCGAGGATGAATTGTCAAAGGTATAGGGAAAAATCCTACACACTACGTCCTCATTTTGAACGTTCATCAATCTTATAGCTAGTATGAATTTTTTAATACAGTTTTCATGTAATCCAGAGGTTTCAGGGTTGGATTTGGGACGTAATTTTTCTGGATGCCAGGGGAGGTTATGTACCCATCTTGGGATTGCCAAAGAATATCTGACCAACCAAGGTTGATTATTTTGAGGTGGATTTCCTCTTTCTTCATTATTATCGTTATTATCCTCCATGTTGTTCGATTATGAAGCTGCGCGATCTAAGTTAAACCCTTCCTCGTCAGATTAGAAATTGTCAGGCTTAGAGTAGTTACCAACTGGTGTTTTGGGGATCAGATTAAGGGGTTGTTTGATCTCAGTGAGGGAAAAATCTATCAAGTCTTCTACTGTGTGAACAAAAACCTAGTCAGGGGTGTCGTCAACTAGTCTGCTTACTTATTTTCTATGAGGAATTAACAAGGCTAAGTGTAACGATCCAACTTTCCAAGTGTAAGCTCTTGTGATTCTTCTGAATTAGTTAAACTCCTTGTGAGGAAGAGCGTAAGGTATTTCATAGAATATGTGTTCTACTTCCCCGTGTTGGAGTGATTTACTCATCTCATGAGTACTCTCTGTATGTGGGTTTTCTTGAGAATGAATATCCATGCATGTGGGCTGTTTTGAATCTGTAGGCTATGCAAAATATATTATCAGAAATGTTTTTAGCCATCCATTCATTCATGACCTCCTTCTAGCACCAATTCTGTTGAGGGGTCCGAGATCAATTTAACTCAACAATAGGAACCAAACTCTCCTTAGAGGCCCAATTAGACTCTACAATGTTTTATGGGTGGAATGGTTCTCCATATATTTCAATCTAGCCAATTTATTGATGGGATTTACTTAGTGATTGATAAGATATCTTTCTGTGAAAGTTCCTCCTTCAGATTAAATGTTCTCTTTTGTATTTTATTTTATTAGATGAGTCTTATAAAGTAAGGTGTGATGGTATAAACCAACAGATAGAAGGGATTCTTAACTACTGAAGAAGGCTGATCCTGGGATAACCCTCATGCTTTAGTATGCAGACAACGATATTCACACCTATTACAAGTCTAGTAATAATACATTAACTTGTTGGTATTTCAAAAATGATTGAGATACAATTATTGAAAGAAAATACACATGCAATAAGACGAGTGCAAGGAAAATAGTTTCCTTAGATATACCATCAATCACACATTAACACAACAATTTTCTTTTCATCATTAAGAACAAAAGAACTGTTAAAATATTGAAAAATATAGCTTATCAATAGATTCAGAAACTCTTACTCGTTACAACATCAGCTACTGAAATAAAAGTTGGAAGTAGTTCCTCCTAAATCCAATCACATAACACCTTTGATGAAAAAAAACAAAATTTTATCTCTGGTTCTAAAAAGAACTTCTTAATTAAAGTTGCTCAGAAATAATTCTTTACAATTCTCAAAAGAGGGTCTTTTCCCCAACACCATTGACCCTTCCCAAAAGGTCGATCACTCCTATTTATAAAGAATCACTAACTTAAAATACCTGCTAAAGGTTTGTTTTAAGTAAAACAAAAGAGTGACAGGTGGTGCTTGATCTCTTTATTCTCTTGAGATCATCTAGTGGTTCTACTAGAGTGGATGAATCTTCTTGTATTCTGACCACTAGATGAAGATGTCCTCGCATGTGTTATCATATGGGAATCTATGCTGGTCCATCAGGGATGAAAGGGTTTCCTTCACTTCTATTGCCCGTTCTCTATATTTGATGAATTTGGTAGTTAAATGTTGTAGAACTGCATGAGCCTTGATCGAATGTTCCATAAACTTCTGTATTTGACCCGGTGTCATGCTTGCCACCTACGCGATCTCCACTTCCCACACCGAGTCCTGTTCTTCATGTCGTTTGACTATGTCATGCAAGTCGACAAAGTCTTCAGGAGTTGAACTCTAGGAGGTCAATGTCTTTTGTCTCCCGATTTATCTTTTCCCAGCTTATTTCTCAATCGACCCACCTCTTTTGTATCTCTTGACGAGGTTCTTGGGCCATACTTACCCAGTATTTAGCTGTCTCCCTGATCCGGGAGATGCTGCTATCCATCAACACTTGAATGCCATGCTCCTCTATGTATTGACCCTTATGTACTGAGATGATATAGTCAATTCATTCTACAACCTGGTATGCCTTTTCATACCATCTCTCCACGTATTTACAAGTTTCCAGTGCCATAAGGGTATCTTCTTGATAATTAGCTACACATGTAGTGAAGAGATGTATTTCTCTCATGAACTTTGCATATGCATATAAGAACTCACTCTTCAAAAAAACTGTGGCCTACGTTGAGTCTTGGTAATATTTTTCCAGATGGCACAGATGGTTTAGCTCCTTCTTTACGGTTGCCATTTTTTTTCACCTCACTTTGCTCAATCCAGCATAGCATCAGTGATATCCATCCCTGCGATGATTAGCTTAGATGTCTTCGCATTTTCTGTGTTGAGAAACTTCTCTTTCATGGTGATGAGAATCAAGCTATCCAGCATGAGCCTTATTTTCTTGGTGGTCCTTCTCATATTGGATTTCCTCTTCCTGTTGTAAGAAATATCCTATATATCAACAACCTCATCAACGGGCTCAAAGATTTGTTGGTCTCCCTAGGTCAGAGTGTTTCCCAAGCTTCCTTCCGTATGTATTTTCTCTAGGACCGGCTCTTGTACTTCTTTGACAGAGGAAAATTCCATACGTTCCAATGGCTCAACCTCCGTCTGGTGTTCATCGGATGGTGAGGTATCGACCAAAATTGAAGAGACAGTGATAGGCTCAATACTTACTTGGTGATTGACTGTTGAGGTGCTGATCTTTGGTTGTTGCAATTCCTCTTTTTTTCCACCTGAACCTAGCTCATCCCTGGAGTTGTCTTTCAGGGTCCCTGATAGGTCGAGAAGTTCAGTGTCTAAGGTAATCTTGGCCTCATGGTCGCCTTATAGAGTGTTTGGAATTGATGCATCAGGGGTTGGAGCATATGCTCCACCTGGTTCTTTCTCCTCTATAATTGGTATCAAATATATAAGAGAGACCTCCAAACTCTCTTCATTATCATAGATAGTAATTAGATCAAAAAGGGTATTAGGCACACCTGTTTCACCTTGTGTTCTTGGAATCTCATGCTAGTTTGGAATGGTTACTGACGATCTAGCCCGTGGTGATGGAGCTTTGGGATTTTCCAGACTGGAGGTTTCCTCCAATGGGGTTGACTCTAAGCCATTTATCTCCTCTCTGATGTTTCTTGGGTCGATCGGGGTGATCCTCATAGTTTCTAATAGTTGAGGATTATTCTCTAGCTACTGGATGACTCTTTGGGCTTCTTCTAATAACAACATTCCCCTCCTTTATGCCTCTGTGGCTTCTGCTGCTCTAGTTTCTTATCTAACCTTGAGAGCTTCTTGAGCCGTCTGTTATATCGTTTCAACTTGCTCATCCATAATCATAGCTTTGGACCTAGTCATGTTTGGGTTATCTTTTCTCTGTATTACTCCTCCCATTCCTGAGCACATCCTGTAAAGATGTCATCTTCAAACTTGTCATGTGCGTATGGATAACATGAAGAGATTTGTGATGCATGCTGGAGAAATAGGCCTTTAGGTTCATACTTGTGAAATCATCCTGTTGGGAACTTGTATTCTAGTTGGCTCAAACCATTAGGTTTATCTTGCACAATATCCTTTACTATGCAAAACCCTGCATGGAAACCATAGGGTATGAACACTCATTTCTTGTACTTAACTAAAGTGGCATTATAGCCCTGCAAGATGGTATGGTAACATATTTCTCCTACAAAGAACCGGTTTGGGACATGAGCGGGGAGTAAATGTGGTGCGACGGTGGCCCCAAATAAGTTGATATAAGTTGCGGTTTCCTCTAGGTACCAGTGGCCAACTTTTGAAATCATTTTCTTGGCTGCTATAGACAGTCTTGGGAATTCTTTTTTGAAAATAATAAAGTAAGCCCGAGCTATGAATTCATCACATATGAGACCATAAGATTTCTTGTATATTTTTTCCCACAGGATGTTGAAGTATACATGTATAGGTAGCTCAACAACGTGCCAAGTCAGATTCCTGCCGACAAAGACATTCCTTGCGCAGCTCATGTCTAGTAGACATGAAGCCATGTGAAAAGTGAGTGCTTCTCCCTCCTTTGGTGTCTGAGCATGCAATATGCTGGTGCTCAATTGTTTAGAGATGATTTCTCCCCAGTTGAAGCTACTCCCATAAAAGGCCATGGTGTTTTCCAGGGGCATCCATGCTTCTGATAACTTAGCGCAATATTTCTCCCCGTATAATCGACAAATTAGAGTCATTAAGTAGATGTATGGCTCCTTTAGATTTTCTATCCCATATGAGCCGTTGCTTCGGTTTGTAAATTTCTTGTCTTCCTTCCACCAGGAGGCCATTAATAGGATGGTGTCGTGGAATTCATAGAACTTCCCCATGAAATCTGTTTTTAACTGCTCCTTTGAGTCCCTGATCTTGTAATATTTTTGGACCTCTGTCGGGAGAAAAAAATCGACACATCTGCCATTCTCATCATTGACTAGGCACTTCTGTGCATCTATATGATCGATTATCCAACCCAGATTCTCAATGTAGGGAAAGAATGGGGTTTGATAGGCTACCATATGCAGGCATGACCACCATATATTCATAAAAACCTGGTCGTTGAGCGCCCTTACATCCAGGTCACTGTGGGGAATAAACTTTGGGTAATATTTCTAGTTAATTATGTTGAACAAATATCCCCATTGTGGGAGCATTATATTTGATCTAGTGCTTACTTATGTATCACCAAAAGAAATGGGATGAGTAAATGCCTTCTTAGTCGATGTTTTGATGACTGGTTCTGCTTTGGGGGAAAATTCCAACTGCCTTGCAACGCTGGGAGAGGACCCTTCACCATAGATGATTTTAGGGGCGAAATTTCGCCCATGGGCGAAATTAAGGGGCCTCTAATTTTTTATTGGACGAATTTTTTGTATTAGAGTGATTTTTTTAAACTTATTTTATTAGCCCATAATTTATTTTAAGGTAAAAATC
>ML777768.1:291443-305497 GCA_009831015.1 Picea engelmannii | reverse complement strand
ATTATATAATTGACTAAAATATTCGCCAAAAAATTATATATACATTTTATATTATTGATAAAATAGCCCTCAATTTTTCCTATGTATCATGGGGATTCACCCATTTATTATACATATAAATTTAGGGGGGGTTCTTAAAATCAGCCCTGCCCTTCACCGACTTCTAGCTCCTTCAATTTTGGTGGCCTTGGAGAGCGTCTAGTCATTGGCTTCCTTGGAGGCATTTTGTATGCAAAGAGAGAAGAGTTAGACATCATGTTGTAGAGAGAATACTGATATGTATAAAATGCATCCGTCGAAATGATAAAATTAACACATAACTCTTCTTCGCACTAGCTTAACTTGGTTTTGAAATTTTGAGAATCAAGTGCACTCTTGAGACGCTCTCTTTGCTTCTTTGACTACTTTGTAAAGGAGAAACTTGTGTGTAGAATGTCGATGTTTGAATCTGTCTTAGTGATTTTAAATGGAGAGAATACTTACCTTATTGCATCAGTTCTTCAATTCAGGGTGTAAGTGTGGTTCTAAAAAATATGTCGCGAGAACCGCATCATGCTTGATATTAAATGTAGTCATAGGTTGGAGGAACATGCACGTGCTATAATGTGGTTCATCGACAATTTCAAATTCCCGTTGTTCAATCGGTACACAGGGTAGAAACATATGCGAAGTGAAACATTAATTGGCCTATTAAATGACATAATCTGATCTTATTTTATGCTGAAAATGCCCTATCATTGAGCTAATTTAATGGGTGGATCGGGATCCATCCCTTTTCTTTAGACAATGTTCATTGATATCTCTTGGAAAAAACTCCGACGTCGATCCATCTTTTCATATGGCGCTGATGTGGAAATGTTGACCTGGAAGTGTGATTAGGACACGAGAAAAACTAATATGACTTGGGATGAAACTAGGCTATATGAAATTCCTATGTGACAAAGACACGTGGCGTTTGAGATTGGCGTCTTCGTTTAAGAGTGTTATTCAGAATCATGGATTTTCATTAGATAAGCATTTTAACAAACATGTCCTACCCTGTTGATGCCGAAAAAGTATCAAGGATCGATGAGCGATGATATTTTTAAACAAGTGTTCTCGGATTACCCCCCTCGAAACTTGCCGATGCCAAAAATGCATTGGGGATCAGTGATCGATGATATGTCAATGCAAAAATTTTCCATGATTTAAATATTTGAGATTTCACCGACCCCCAAAAAAAGCATCAGTAATCGACTATCATAGGTTCATCATGGCCCATGTCAATGTTTATCCCTCTCATATTTCGTCGATGCCGATGGGAAATCAACCATTTCCTTAATCTTGTTTGCGAAAAACCAACACAAAACTATTATGTTTTTTACCAATGTCGATGATACATTGGCGATCAATGATTATTTTTACTATGTGGTCATTTTACTTGATCAGATTTTGCCGACGCTGAACACATGCACATGGGTCACAATTTTAGCTGCGGATATTTAGTTAAAATGTCAAGTTCTTTTTTAGATACAAAGGTTTCATAGGTTTCACTATGACAGGCCCAAATAAATCCAATATTGATCAATGATAAGACATGGAAACAAACTTAACGTTCGCTACACAATTGACTCAATTCAGAAGGCAGGACAAAATAAAACAAGTGGTACCCAAAATAGAAATTTTTTCATAAAATCTTTTAGGGTGTGTTGAGCGCTCAAGAAATGGTGATTCTCTAGGTGAAAGTAGAATATTTTCTCCTTCCCTCGGGCTTAAATTTTGCAGAAGATGATTGAGAAACTAACTGGCTTCTATTTTATCAGAGTATTTCCTATCCATGCATGGAAAATTTCCTGGTTTCATGAATCCGGATCCACATATGGAGTTAAGACCTTATCCCACCTTTGTTCCTTTTGACTGTGACCCATGTCCCTCTTCGACAAGAGCTAGGTAAGGAATTCACTATCTCGAGGCCATTTTAGTTAGCATTATTCCATGGCTATGGTGTTGCTTCGCTGCTAGCGAGCATCCATAGCCCTGACGGAGTCACCCCAATGTCAAAGACCTTTCTCTGCCACCAACGGGAGTCCATAGCCCCCACAGAGTTATCTGCATACCCTCTCCAAATTTTCACTCATTTAATATAATTGGTTTATTTTTGGCAGAAATTCCCTGAGCGAGTTGGAGAGGAGGACATTTGTTATCTGCAAGATGAAATAGTTAATGTGAAATTCTTCCTAGCTCTGTCTAGAGGTACATGTGATCCTTTCCAAATTTTTCCATCTTTCCCTTTGGGATTTATCATACCACTAGGTAGACACTTCATCACTTACCAAGGTCGTTTGTTTTGCAAAGACAAGATATAGATCTCCTTGAGGAAATTTGTAATTTCCCAACGTTTCTTATGTTGCACATAAGCGTAAGTTAGTAGAAGAGTTTTTGACACTGTATTTATTAAGGTCAACCAATGTTTTACGGAACACAAATTTATTACAAGAAAATACAAAGCAACATAAAAGGCGGAAATAAAAAGGAATCTACAACCAGTCTACCCTAACCTACACATTTATCCTAATCTAAATGTATTCATATATCCTAACCTAAATATNAAATGTTGTTTTAGGGCTTGGCCATTCATTGGGAGGGTGTCAGGTCCCCCCCTCATATTTTGCAACCGATACATGCCTACCCCAATTTTTTCAGATACCTGGAAATTTCCGAGCCATAGATTCAAATGTTTTCCCTTAGGTTCATTTTCTCTATCGCATTTCAGGACTAAGTCTCCTACTTCAAAATTCTCCTCATTTCCCTTATGCTTGTCGAACCATCTTTTAATTATCTACTGATGAGCGTCAAACTTAGATTTTGATTTCTCCGTTTCCTCTTCAAGCATGAGGAGAGTATCAATTCTTTGCTGAATAACTGATGAAGGCTGTCCTCTTGAACCCTGAGCAAGTTGAAGCGATGGAAGATATAACCCATTTGGGAGAATGGATTATTTCCATATACCAAAAAGTATGGAGAGTTTCCCATAGCTTCCTTGGGTATTACTCTATCTACCCATAAGGCATTATGAAGAAAGCTATGCAAATTCATTTGATTGTCTGGATTGTTTTCTTCAAGATCCTCACTAGGTTCTTATTAGTTGATTCTTCCACCCCATTTCCTTGTAGATAATATTTTGTAGAGTATCTTATTATGATCCATTTTTCCAAAGCGAACTCTGTTAATAAAGTAGAAGAAAAGTAGGCAACATTGTAAAAAATGAGAACATAAGGCATCCCATACCTTGTGATCAACTGTTTTTCTATGAATTGGATTAAAACCTTTTCATTCACGTGAGTGAGAGGGATGGAATCTGCCCACTTTGTAAAATAGTTCATAGCACTCAGTATGTATTTATATCATTTTAAAGAATTTGGGGTAATCTCCTCTATGACGTCTAACCCCATTGCTCGAATGGTCTAGATATAGTCACTGGTTGGAGTGGTAAAACTTCCCTCTGTTCTATACCAACACTCATTTGACAAGATTTACAGTTCCGAGCGTATGTATGATCATCCTTAAATATAGTAGGCAAATAATAAATGGCTCTTAATATTTTGTGAGCTGTGGTATTTCCTGCAAAGTGTCCACCCACAAGACCATCATGGAGCTCCCTCAAAACCTTTTCTGCATCTTCACGTTCGAGACATTTCAAGATTAATCCATCATAATTTACATGAAAAAGTATTGAATTTACGAGGTGATATTGTGCAAATTTTAGCTTGAGTGATCTCCTTTCCTTAGGGCTTAGTTTTTTTGGGCAAGTCCCATGACGTAGGAGGTAAATCAATTTTCCATACCAATAATTTTTTTCTAGGGGAATGTATAAAGCTTCACTACACCATAATGCTAATTCGTTCTCCCACTCAGGGTCTTCATTCACTTGGTGTTCTTGGAATCTCATGTTGGGTTGGAATGGTCACCAATGATGTAGCTTGTGGTGATGGAACTCTAGGATTTTCCAGACCGAGGGTTTCCTCCAGTGGGGTTGACTCTGAGCCATTTATCTCCTCTTTGACATTGCTTGGGCCGACTGGAGCGATCCTCATAGTTTCTAATAGTTGAGGACCATTCTCTAGCTGCTGGATGACTCTTTGGGATTCTTCTAATAACAACATTCCCCTCCTTTGTGCCTCTATGGATTCTACTACTTTGTTTTCTTCTCTAACCCTTAGAGATTCTTGAGTTGTCTATTCTATCATTTATACTTTCTCATCCATACTCATATCTTTGAACCTAGTCATGTTTGGGTTATCTTTTCTCTGTAGTACCTCCTCCCAGTCCTGAGCACATTCTGTAAATATCTCATCTTCAAACTTGTCATGTGCGTATGGCCAATAGGAAGAGACTTGTGACGCATGCTGGAGAACTAAGCCTTTAGGGTCATGCTTGCAAAATCGGCCTGTCAGGAACATGTGTTCTAGTTGGCTCAAACCCTCTTATTTAGCTTGCACAATATCCTTTACTATGAAAAACCCTACATGGAAACCATAGGGTATGAACGCTCGTTTCTTGTTCTCAACCAAAGTGGAATTATAGCCCTGCACGATGGTCTAGTAACAAATTTATCCTACGACAAGCCAGTCTGGGACATTAGCGAGGAGTAAATATGGTGTGTCGGTGGCCCTAAATACTCTGATATAAGTTGTGGTTTCCTTTGTGTACCAGTGGCCTACTTTTGAAATCATTTTCTTGTCCACTATAGATAGTCTTGGGTATTCTTTTTTGAAAATAATAAAGTAAACCTGAGATATGAATTCATCACAGATGAGAGCATAAGATTTCTTGTACCTTTTTTCCCAAAGGATGCTGAAGTAGAGATGTACAGGTAGCTCGACGACATGCCATCTTAGATTCATGCCGATGAAGACATTCCTTGTGAAGATCACATCTAGCAGATATCAAGCCATGTGAAAAGCAAGTGCTTCTCCCTCCTTTGGTGTCTGAGCCTGCAATATGCTGGTGCTCAATTGTTTAGAGATTATTGCTCCCTAGTTGAAGCTACTCTTGAAAATGGCCACAGTTTATGCTAGGGGAATCCATGCTTCTGAGTACTTAGTGAAATCTTTCTCTTCGTATAATCGACAAATTAGATCCATTAAGTAGATGTATGGCTCCCTAATATTTGTTGTCCTGTACCAAACATTGCTCCGATTTTTTTTCTTGTCTTCTTTCCACCAGGAGGCCATTAATCGACTAGTGTCATGGAATTCATAGAACTTCACCATGAAATCTGTGTTTAACCATTCCTCTGGGTCCCTGATCTTGTAATATTTTTTGACCTCTGTCGGGAGAAAAACACCAACACATATTCCATTCTCATCATTGAATACGAACTTCTGCGCATCTGTATGATTGATTATTCAACCCAGAGTCTCAATGCAGGGAAAGACTAGATTTCGACAAGCTACCATGTGCAGGCATGACCACCAGATATTCAGAAAAACCTGGTCATCGAGTTCCCTTACATCTAGGTCGATGTGGGGATTAAACTCTAGGTAATCTTCCCAGTTAATTATGTTGAACAAATCTCCCCATTGTGGGAGCATTATCTTTGATCTAGTGCTTTCTTATGTATCACCAAAAGAAAGGGACTGATCAAATGCATTCTTAGTCAATGTTTTCATGACCGGTTCCACTATGGGGGAAAATTCCAACTGCCTCGCAGTTTCGAGAGAACACCCTTCACTGGCCTCTGCTTCCTTCAATTTGGTGCCCTTGGCGAGTATCTGATCGTTGGCTTCCTTGGAGGCATTTTTTCTGCAAATAGAGCAGATTTAGACACCGTGTTACAGAGAGAATACTGATATATATAAAATACGTCCAACGAAATGATAAAATTAACACATACCTATTCTTTATACTAGCTTAACTTGGTTTTGAAATTATGAGAATCGAGTGCACTCTTGAGACCCTCTCTTCGCTTCTTCGACTGCTTTGGAAATGAGAAACTTGTGTGTAGAATGTAGGTGTTTGAAGCTATCTTAGTGATTTTAAACGAAGAGAATAATTACCTTGTTGCATCAGTTCTTAAATTCAGGGTGTAAGTGCGGTTCTACAATTTTTTTTCCAGATCTGCATCATGCTCGAGATTAAATGCAGTCATAGGTTGGCGACGCAGGCGCGGGCTATAATGTGGTTCATCGATGATTTTGAATTCCCGTTGTTCGATCGACGCACGGGGTAGAAATGTATGTTGAGAGAAACATCAATTGGCCTATTAAATGGAAGAATCTGATGTTATTTTGTGTTGTAAACGTCCCATCATTCCACTAATTTAACGAGTGGATCGAGAGTCAACTTTTTTCTTTAGAAAATGTTCATTGATATCTCTTGGAAAAAACTTCGACCTCGATCCATCTTTCCATACGACGTTGATGTGGAAATGCTGACCTGGAAGTGTGACTAGGACACGGGAAAACCTAATATGACTCAGGATGAAACTAGGCCGTATGAAATGCCTACATGGAAAAGACATGTGGTGTTTGAGATTGGCATCTTTGTTTACTATTGTTATTTAGAATGAGGGATTTTCATTAGATAAGCGTTTTAACAAACATGTCCTACACTTCTGATGCCAAAAAAGTATCCAGGATTGACGATCAACGATAATTTTATGTAAGGCCTATCCAAATAGATCCTTATAAAACATAAAATTAAATATAGAAATGCTATAATGATTTCTATTATGTTCTCTATTCAGCGTAATAACAACTCACTGTTCAACATAATTTAGAAATTAACAACATGATAATGAATAACATATTCAACATAAATAATAAAAAAAATGAACAACATAACAATGATGATCACATCATAATGATGATGATAAATACCTCAAACTGATGTTGTTCTGAAACTTTGCCCAAGCTGAAGCTCTGTCCAAAACTGACTAACCTCCTAACTATCCAGGAATAGCCTATCCTCCTCCCTAGCTCCAGGATTCCTTACGGTTTCCTGGCCCCTGAGCCCAAAATTCCCAGCAACAGGTGCCCCCTGTGAAAGTCCTCAGGCAAGTGCCTCAAGAAAGATGCTAGTAAATCCATAAATACAGATACAGATACAGTCCCAAAACTATCCTCCCTTCACCTTCTCCTTATCTAATGTCAAAAAAAATATTACTCCCAAACAAAAGAAGATCCCTTTTCGAGTGTTCCCCCTTGCCTTATCCTCCTTTCCTCATTATTCACCACCTTATCCCCCCATTAAGTCTCAACCACCTTATCCCCCCTCCATAAATGGGTCCTTCTACCAATACAATTGTATTATTAACTAAGTCTTCATAATTAAAATTAATAATTCATTAAACTAATATTAATTAAACAAATATTTAATCATGATAATTAATTAATAGTAATTTATAATACAAGTGAAATGAAACATGGTTCACACATTCATATCCAATAAACAACATTTATCAATAAGTAAGCCAAAGAAAACTCATACATACTAGTGTACATGTGCAAGAAATGCATGTGTAGCTATCACATACAAGTCTCGTGCATATACTAATAACCATAGCTATCACCTCTATAGTGATTTCTGTATGCATCCAATCCAATCAACAAGACTATTCATTTTATGAAAGATAATAAACCAATCAAATGTTTGTGAAACCCCTTAATTGTAATAATCTAGCTCAACAACGTTTATTTAGACAATTGTAGTTCAGTTAAGTAATCATGAATATACGTATATACACATTTTCTTTTCAGAAGGAAAAACAATAAATTACACCATAACTAAATTCTCCATACACTCTCAACTATTTCTATTCATCCTTCCTCCCTAACTTACTTCCATCTTCCATACCTATCCTTCCTCTACTGGACTATCTTGGAGTGTCAACTATATTTACCTAACTCCAAATAGAACCCGTAAGCAGAAGTGTCACTATCTTGACCAAGCTTCCCCAATAGGGAACTAACAATCATCATCAAACGTCTAGGGGAGTGTGAGCTAACACCATCCTCCCATGACTCCAGGTTTCAGAGGATACATGGTGGGAAATGCCTCCACCCCTCTTAATAGGACTAGGTTCCACACCCTACAATGGAATATACAGTGGCACCGTGTTGCTGGGAATTTTTTCATCGTTTATTCAATTTTTGGGTAGTCTCACCACCTGAAAGCCTGCACTGGTCCATATATCATAACAGTGCATTTGTACCAATATAATTTCACATACAAAGATTCATACCATATTGTTTCTCGGTCGGTGGTCATGAAATCCACTTCTATTACCATTATCCCTTGGCTATTTCATAGCCCATTGCCATGCAAATTAGTCTATAACACAAACTCATACATATCTATGCATTATCATAATGTAAATGCATTCGAACAGAATCTCAATTCGATATCCACGTACCAACAATTTTAATGTCAAAATTTACAATTTATAAATAGACCTCATAATATCCCCATAATTTAATTAACGTTACCCATTCATAGAATTTTCATTTATGTAATAGATTGCATCATATCCACCATCATTCACATAGTGTTTAACATTCATATATTTCTCATTCACATAATAGATCGCATCATATCCATCATCATTCAAGTGACATTTAAACATTTATAGAATCTACATCCACATAGTAGATCGCATCATATTCATCATCATTCAAATAACATTTAAACATTCATAGAATTTACATCCACATAATAGGTTGCATCATATTCATCATCATTTAAATAACATTTAAGCATTCATATAATTTACATCCACATAGTAGGTTGCATCATATTCATCATCATTCAAATAACATTTAAACATTCATAAAATTTCATACGTCTTAAAATTTCAAGTGTATCATTAATAGTTTAACTATGAATAGAAAATAAAGGTGATTAGGCCTCCGGTAATCCTAGTTGTCTATGTCAAAAGGTGGTGTTACATACACCCAACCTTCTAGAAACTTATTCTCAAGGTGGTCAAAAAAGTGAGGGATAATCTTTTCATAATGTCTCAACATCCTCTCAAGTAGCAGATCTTGGGCTATACTTGTCCCAATAGAACTTAACTTGGTCTACCAGACGGTTCTTGAGATGTCAGACTCTACGGTCCAATATGCGTAATGGTTCTACTGTGAGGGTTCCCGCGTCCGATACCTGCAATTCCTTCCAATTTAGTTTATGTGATTCATCAGCAACATAATGGCGTAGACAAATACATGAAAAACATTATGAGTTTTATGCAAGTGGGGTGGCAATACGAGAGGATAAACAATGGGTCCAATTTTCTCTTGGATTTTGAATGGTCCTATAAATTAAGGTGACAAATTTGTCCCCTTCTCGAACCAAATGGTACTCTTATTAGGCCTGATACGAATGCAAACTTGATCTCCCACTTTATAACTTCGGTCAGTCCTATGTGCATCAACATAACTTTTCTGTCTATCCTATGCTTCCTTTAGTCTCTGCTTAATCTGAATCACTTGTTCCTCCATCTCTTGAATCAATTCAGGCTCAACTGTCACATGGTATTCTAATCTTTCCCAACTCAACGATGTTCTACATGGCCTTCCATAAGGAGCTTTGTAGGGTGGCATTCCGATGGAGCTATGAAAATTTTTATTGGAGGCGAATTCTACCAAAGGTAGGTACTTCTCCCAATGGGTTTGATTATCCATGACATACATCCTAAGCATGTATTCCATGAATTGGTTTACTCTCTCAGTTTTCCCATCTGTTTCAGGATGATAAGATGTGCTTAAGTTCAACTGAGTCCCCAACGCTGACTGCAAACTTGTCCAAAATCTATAAGTGAATCTGGAGTCCCTATCTGAAATGATCTTCTTGGGTATCCCATGCAAACATATGACCTCACTTACAAACATGCATTCCACATCAATGACATCGTAAGTGTCTCTAACCGAAATAAAATGAGCACTCTTGGTTAACTTATCAACTATTACAAGAATGGCATTATGTCTATGAGATGTGAGCGGCAACCCCACAACAAAATCCATAGAAATGACTTCCCACTTGGACATAGGAACATCATGTGGTTGTAGGAGTCTTACCGGGTGATGGTGGTCGACTTTCACTTGTTGACACTCTAGGCACTTGGCGACGAAATGGACTACATCGTGCTTCATGCCTACCTAGAAGAAGATCTTCCTCATGTCTGCGTACATTTTCTTCACACCCAGATGCGCACAATAAAGTGCTCTATGGGCTTCCTTCAGTATGTTGCTTCGAATATCCCCACATTTGGGGATGCACATCCTTCCTTGGTATCTTAATAGCCCATCTGATTCCAGGCTATATCCTTCATACTTTGGATCTAAGTGCCTCCCACTTTGGAGTTTTGAAGTAACCTTTAAATACCAACTATCTCCAAGGAGTTGCGTCAACACACGTTCTTGTAGATTGACTTTTAAGGGTACCAAGGAGAAGACACATGGTCTCCTACTCAAGGAATCCGTGACCACATTTTATTTTCCCTTGATATATGAAATACCAAAATCATACTCACTCATAAACTCACTCCATCGCCTCTGCCTGGCATTAAGATCCCTTTGAGTGAAGAGATGTTTTAAACTTTCATGATCCATTTCGAGCTCAAAGTTTCACCCCACCGGATAGTGCCGCCAAAGTTTTAGATCTAACATTACAACTTCCAACTCTAAATCATGAGTAGCGTAAAGCTCCTAGTGTTTCTTCAACTTCCTTGATGCATACACTATCACTCCTCCATCCTACATTAGCACGGCCCCCAACCCTTACTTCGAGGCATTCATATAGACTATGAAGTACTTTTCCATATCCGACACTCGTAGAATTGGTGCACTAGTTAGTAACCTCTTAATCTCGATGAATGCACTATCACATTCTTCTGTCCATTCATACCTGACCCCCTTGCGCTGCAAAGTGGTGATGGGTTTCTCTATTTTAGATAACCCTTCCACAAATCTACACTAATAATCTGCTAGCCCCATGAAGCTTCTTACCTCATGAGCATTTTTCGGCACTGGCCATTCCATAATGGCCTTTACCTTTTTTGGGTCCACAAAGATTCCTTCACCAGAAATGATATGACCTAAATAGTGAATTTCTTTCTGGAAGAAGGAATACTTCGAAAAATTCCCATACAATTTGTTCTCTTTAAGGCAGGACAACACCACTCGCAAGTGTTCCTCATGTTCTCTTTCATTCTTGGAATAGATGAGGATATCATCTAAAAAGACTTGTACAAAGCAGTCTAAGTACTTTCAGAATACACCATTCATGAGGCTCATGAATAATGCTAGCACATTGGTTAATCCAAAAGGTACTACAATGAACTCGTAATGCCTAAACCAAGTTCGAAAGGTAGTTTTAGGAATATCACCTTCCTTAATCCTTAATTGGTGATACCCTGATCGCAAATCAATTTTTGAGAATACCGCTGCTCCTTTCATTTGATTGAAGAGATCATCTATTCGTGGCATTGGGTACCTATTTTTCACTGTAGCATGGTTCAAGTCCCTGTAATCTATACAGAGTCATTAGAAACCATCCTTATTCTTCACAAAAATTACTGGTGCACCCCAAGGTGAGACACTAGGCCTTATTATCCCTAAGTCGAGTAGCTCTTTCAACTGCATCTGCAACTCACAAAGTTCTGGCACTGTCATCCTTTACGGAGTCTTGGAAATTGGTTCTGCACCAGGTTTTATCTCAATAGTAAAATCAAGCTCCCTCTCAGGAGGTAATCCTGGAAAATTGTTCGGAAAAACATCCTTAAACTCTGACAATGCTGGGTACTGATCCAAGGAGGATCCTTTCCTTTCATTCACTGCTTCCACTAAATATAGTTGACACCCTTGCCTCATGCACCGCTTAACCTTCATAACTGAGATAAAGCGTAGAGACACCTTTCTCCGTGCACCGTGGATCTCTACTGGTCTTCCTTCATCATCAAAACAAAGCACCCTTTTTGTGACACAATCTACCATAGCTTGATGGGATTCTAACCAATCCATTCCAATGATTAGGTCATACGTATTGAAAGCAGTGACATAGACCTTCAACCTGGTAGTACACACTCCCAGGTCTACTAGAAAATTATCAATGCTAGGTCCTACTGCTTGTTTTTCCCCCGAAGCCATCTCAACTTGTTTAAAGTCATCGTGCTCGTAGGCTGCCAACCCACTCTTTTATAATGTAGAAGGTGAAATGAAACTATCTGTAGCACCAAGATCAAATAAAAGTTTAACATTGATATGATTTAGCATACTTGACAACTCCACCACCATGGATTGATGTTTTTCTTGGTGATTATTAACTGCTACATAAATCTGGTGGCTACCACTTGCTCTTCCCATTAGGGCCTTTCCTTCTCTATGCACAAATCCTTCTTGCAACTCTAGGCAGTCACGTTGTTAATGGGGTCCTCTACATCCCCAACATGTAACATGAGATTGAACCTACCCACTGCTCTGTGATGGTCTCTGAAATGATTTCCTTCCCCTAGAACTCCTGCCCCTACTTGCTACTTCCTGAGAAGGTCGTGGACCTGCCTGCGTCGTTGGTGATGAACATGACGCTACACTCACTTCCATTGAAATACCTATGGAAACTATCCTTGGCATGACTCTATTACCATAAGGAGGTGGCCTAGAGCTCTCTCCATTGGAGAAGGTCCTAGGGGCCTTCCCCACGAATCCAGGATGATGTGGAAAGGTCAATCGCATACCTCCATTTAAGCTCATGTGTTCCTCAACATAACATGCATTTTCAAATGCTTCCGCTACTGAAGACGGTTTCAACATCCGTACCATGGCCCTTATTTTAGGGTTTAACCCATAGAAAAATCATTCTACCTATCGTTGATCATCATCCATGTATGTAACATATGTTACCAATTTCATGAATCTAATCTCATACTCTTCCATGGTCCTGTTTCCCTGTACTAGAGCATGAAATGCTCCCACCTGCTGTTCCTCATAGTAAGCTAGTAGATATTTCCTTCATAACCTTTCCTCAAAAATTTCCCAAGAGATGGTGTCTAGGATAAGGTGCAACTGCCTCTCCAGGTTTCCCCACCAATTCAAGGCACTGTCCCTCAACTGAAAAATTGCTATTTTCTCCTTTGATGTGGAAGCATAGTCTCTTAAGGAGAAACATCGTGTCATTCCTTCCAACCATGCCTCTGCATGTTCACTAGTACGACCCCCGTCAAACTCTGGGATTTTGATCTTCTGCAGTTCTCTAGTGATGTCCTCAGGTGGAGGCCCTCCCCTTGAATCTCGCGATGCTTCAAGGTTACCCTCTCCAGATGATGGGGGCTCCACTTCGACCCCTGTTGGCTGACGCCACTTTAAAGTCTCATTAATGGCCTCCAAAGAGCGCATAATGAGAGCTAATTCAGGCGATGGTGGTGGCAGCTGGCAGTCCTGGCGATGATGCTCCTCTGCCTCGATTTCCTCGAGTCCTAACCATCCTATATAATTGAATCTGCATCAACCAAATTTTTTTGAGGGAGAGTCTAAGGCAATTCACATTTGCGCAACTTAAACTTGAAAACATGGGGTTAGGCGTAAGTTTTTTTTTACTTGTCTGTAAACATACATTACTCTCTTTAGGGTAAGTTGCTAGGTCAGGGTCAAAAGACTCTAAGCTCGATGTCTTCGCCTAAGAAAACTACTGACTCCCTCCCCTGGTAGCTATGCTAGCACTGTACCACACTCGCCAATTCCTCTAACTTACCTTCTTAGTGCTTATGAAGCCCCCTCTCCCTTATCATGGTATACATCCTTAAAATTTTCGTTTAAAACTAATTAATGTGATTTTTATCATGATGTTGATTAATTATTAAAAACTAATAATCTAGACTAAACTTTAACATAAGTTTCAATTATCTTAATCAACACATTCAATTTAATCCTAAAAATTAATATTATTATTGGTATCATACTTAAGTACTTAATTAATCACTTAATTAATATGTACTTAATTAATTTTTATTTAATCACATTAATCATACTTATAAAACATACTTAATCACCTTTGATTAATCATACTTACTTTAATTTTTA
>ML777768.1:255878-276797 GCA_009831015.1 Picea engelmannii | reverse complement strand
TATATATATATATATATATATATATATATATATATATATATATATATATATATATATATATATATATATATATATATATATAACAAAAAAATTGTGTTCTTGGCTTGCAAGTTAGGTGGAGATGGAGCTTGGCCCAGATTTGTATACATTTATGTACACACTCCCTTATATTTTCTATATACAGAGTATTGATGTGTGTCTAACCATTTTTGTTTACATAACCCCTTTCATGGATTTCAATGTACAGGTCAACAAGTTTTAAATTTTTGGAGGGTTTCAAGGCTGTTTACAAGACACATTACATAGCTTTCCTCTCAAGAGTCAAGAGGATGGGTGGGTAGGTGGGCCTTTGTCCCTAGATTTTAAACTAAATTTCTGATACCATGTGTAAGGCCTGTCCAAACAGAGCCTTATAAAACATAAATTTAAATACAGAAATGCTATAATGATATCTATTCTGTTCTCTATTCAACATAATAACAACTCATTGTTCAACATAATTTAGAAATTAACAACATGATAATGAGTAACATATTCAACATAAATAATAAAAAAAATGAACAACATAACAATGATGATCACAACATAATAATGATGATAAATACCTCAAACCGATGCTATTCTGAAACTCTACCCAAGCTGAAGCTCAACCCAAAACTGAACAACCTCCCAACTAGCTAGGAACAACCTATCCGGCTCCCTAGCTCCAGGATTCCTTATGGTTTCCTGGCCCCCGAGCCCAAAATTCCCAGCAACAGGTGCCCCCTGTGAAAGTCCTCAGGCAAGCTCCTCAAGCAAGCTGCCAATAAATCCAGAAATACAGATACATATACTGTCCCAAAAATTTCCTCACTTCACCTTTTTGTTATCTAATGTAAAAAAAAATATTACTCCCAAACAAAAGAAGATCCCTTCCCGAGTATTGCTCCTTGCCTTATCCTCCTTTTGTCATTATTCACTGCCTTATCCCCCCATCACATCTCAACCACCTTATCCCCCATTAAGTCTCAACCACCTTATCCCCCCTCCATAAATGGGTCCTTCTACCAATACAATTGTATTATTAACTAAGTCTTCATAATAAAAATTAATAATTCATTAAACTAATATTAATTAAACAAATATTTAATCATGATAATTAATTAATTAATCAATTAAACTAATATTAATTAAACAAATATTTAATCATGATAATTAATTAATTAATCAATTAAACCAATATTCATTAAACAAATATTTAATCATGATAATTAATTAATTAATTAATTAGGGTTGTTACAGTTTAAACAAGTGTTCCCAGATTACCCCCTTTGAAACTTATCAATGCTGAAAATGCATCGGTGATCGGTGATCGACGATGTGTCAATGAGTAAATTTTCCATGATTTAAATCTTTGAGATTTCACCAACCCCAAACAAACAGATTAGTAATCGGCTATTGAAGGTTCATCATGTCCCATGCCAATGTTTATCCCTCTCATATTTCATCGACGTCGATGGGAAATCAGTCATTTCTTGAATCTTCTTTGCGAAAAACCAACGCAAATCTACTCCATTTTTTATCGATGGCGATGATACATCGATGATTGGAGATAATTGTTACTATGTGGTCATTTTACTTGCTCGGATTTTTTTGACGCCAAACAAAAGTGCGTGGGTCAGAATTTTAGCTGTGGATCCTTAGTTATAATGTCAAGTTATTTTTTAGATACAAAGGTTTCACTATGACAGGCCCAAATAAATCCAATCTTGATCGATGATGAGACATGGAAACAAACTTAATGATCGCTACACAAATGACTCAATTCAAAAGGTAGGACAAAAGAAAACAAGTGGTACCCAAAAGAAAAAAAATTTCATAAAAGATTTTAGGGTGTGTTATAGGGGATAGCTAAGGGTCATAGGAATTAGGGTTGATACATTCTTAGGAGTTACGATATAGGGTTTATGTGGCATTGGGATTACAAGTTTAGTTGGGTTATTGATGAAGGGTAATAGGGTAAAGTTTAAGGGGTTATAAGGATTAAAATTATGTTGTTATATTATAGTGTCTAGTTTTAAGGATTGTAAAACTACGAGTTAAGTCTTATAAGGATTAGGGTTGAAAATGATTAGGCATTATGAGTTATAGGGGTTATTATTTTGGGATAATATCCATTGGTTGTGGTTTCTATAGATAGTATCTAGGTACAGTGGGAATCTTGTTAATCCATTCACGCATGTCATTAATTAGATGAGTAGGCATCTGACTACCTTAAGAGAGTCATAGTTACTCCCGTCGTTTACCGAAGTTTGGTTGAATTTATTCACTTTCACATGCATATCACTGGGTATAAATCACATTGCATCAACATCTGCAGGGATCATCACAATGATTTGTTTTAATTAAACAATGGAATTCCCCTTGTCAAAACTAGTATAGACAAGGGGAATTCCATTGTTTAATTATATATGTGTGTGTGTGTGTGTGTGTGTGTGTGTGTGTGTGTGTGTGTGTGTGTCTATATATATATATATATATGTATATATATGTATATATACATGAATTATATTAAAAAAAAAACAATAAAAAAAACATAACATAAAAACTATAACTAAAACTAAAAACTAAAACTATCTCGCCCGCATGCCCATTCATGATAGCTAGAGCAACAAATTAAGGCTAGTCTCACCCATCTCAGAGAAACATCTCAAAGCAACAAAGGGCCTGTCTCACCCATCTCAGAGCAACAAATGGTTGAGCCACCCATTCCAAGACTAGGTGTGGAGCAACAAAACCCAACCGCCCATTCCATGACTCACAGAGGAACTCACACATTTGGACAACGACAGAGGAGGAGCCCTATCCGACCAAACCCAACATCATGCTGCCGAAATCGATAATGGATCTCCAAGCTCTTCTTGTTAATGTATTGTACAGTATATTTGTAAACTTGATTCTCTTCATATCAACTATATTTTGAAACTTCACTTTTGGTCAATTTGTGCGAGAGGGGGATTTTGATGCCCTCGGTATGGTCAATTTGTGTGGGAGGGGGATTTTGATGCCTTCAGCATGGCAATTCCAACCAACTCTATGAAAAAGTTTGAAATAAAGGCTGAGAAACCACTCGATGTTGGTTTTCCTACCCGAATTTCTAATTCTACGCTTGAGAGATGGAGGATGGGGTACAGATAGATCTATGTGGTGAAGGAAGAAGAGACTCTGCAAAGTATCAACGTTATGTGTGATGCATCCTTCATTCTCATAGAGAATCCCTAGATCAGTTATTGATGCACCCTTCAGTTATTGTACATCACCCAATCATAACTGTAACTGTGGCTTGAAACTGTAAATTACATGAACTATTTTGGCACAATTTCGTTTGTTTGCAACGTCTCTCCAATTTCTATTTGTTTTACAATTTATGTGTATTCTAGACAAAGCCTGTAAGTGGTCACTTTGTTTGCAATCTAAGCGCACTTTGGACCAACTAACGGGTGGCCATTTTATGCACAAGGAATCATTGTACTTGGTTCTCCTATAAATGGTTTCATAACTATTGTTAAAGGCATGCGATATAGAAAAATAGCTTGAAGGATCGACATAGATATAGATTAAAAATAGATGGAGGTTTTGCAGGTTTTGCTTCCCTGACTTTCTATTTCATTTTCATTGGTAGTCCTTAATAAATTCTATGTTATAAGGATTAATGGTGATAAGGTTGAGGGGTTTTGGGAATGGGGGTTATAGTTGTTGAATTTAGAGCTTGATATAATATGTAGATTATTACTTTAAATTCTCCAACACTTTGATTTCAGCTTGCTATACTCCATAAACCAAAATAGAAGAAAACACAAAAATTTACCAACATACAAGATCATAATGCATATACCCTAGGGAAACCTTACACATGGAGAAAAGTGCCAACAAACAATCTTCTTTTATTGCATTAGTAATGTATGATCACTTACAAATATTCCACCATGGAATTCTGCTCTTAACGAGCTTGCCAAGATGACTTAGACCAGAGTGTGTAACCTGTAATAGACTCATAAACTTGCTGATAAATACATCTGTTGTATACCATCACTATGGAATAATTTGTGCATTACCTGAGTACTAATGTTCTGTCTTTTATGGACTACTCACAACCTGTATCAGCTTATATTCACAGCCTGTGTAAGCTGATACTCACAACTTGTGTGTGCTACAACTCACAGCTTGTATCAGTTGATATTCATAGCCTGTGTAAGATGCAACTTGTAGCATGTATTAGCTGGTATTCACAGCCTGTGGATGTTGTAACTCACATCATGTATCAACTGATATTTGCAGCCTGTGTAAGTTGCAACTCACGACCTGTATCAGCCGATATTCGTAGCATGTGTAAGCTACAACTTGCAGCTTGTATCAACCGATATTCGCTACCTATGTAAGTTGCAACTCACAGCCTGTATCATTTGATATTCACAACCTATGTATGTTGCAACTCACAACTTGTATCAGCTGATATTCACAACCTGTGTAAGCTGCAACTCACATCTTTATCACATGATATTCACAACCTAATTAAGCTGCAAATCGTAGCCTGTATTGGCTGATATGAAAAGTTGATTTTGTGTGTACTAAGTTGTAATATCATCATGTATTTTCTCTTCTTCTAGGTCTACTTCAAAAACCATGTATTTCTTCTTATGTAATATTTCAACTTGATTATGAAAATGTTGGTTTTTATCCCTTGGAGAAGCAAGGAAGATTGTATCTTCACGAGACTCTTCAAAAACGTTTTCAGAAATACTATAATAAAAAACAACAACAATGTCTTCTTCATCCCTACTAAATATCTGATTTAAAATGCAAAAATACTATGAAACTTTATACAACATGCAACTTTAATGCAACTATGCAACTTATTCAACTTTATGCAACTATGAAACTTATGCAACTTTATGCAACTTATGCAGCTATGGAACTTATGCAACTTTATGCAACTATGAAACTTATGCAACTTTGTGCAACAATAAAACTTATGAAACTGTAATGCAACTATGCAACTTATTCAACTTTATGCAACTATGCAACTTATGTAACTTATGAAAATTTATGCAACTTTGAAACTTATGCAACTTTATGCAACTTTATGCAACTATGCAACTTATGCAACTTTATGCAACTATGAAACTTATGTAACTTATGAAAATTTATGCAACTTTGAAACTTATGCAACTTTATGCAACTTTATGCAACTATGCAACTTATGCAACTTTATGCAACTATCCAACTTATGCAACTTTATGCAATGTTGGCACAGGGGCAGACCTAGGGTTCAATGCTTCAACAACGCACCAAAAAATCCCTAACTACCGGCCCTTTCGGAAACACCTGCGAAGCAAATGAAGTCCTACCCGAGGTCGAGGCAGTGGGGGTTGTAGGACTCAAGTGTCTACAACTGAGCTCAGACATAGATATGTGATTACAATACTTAACATAACACTTATCCAATAACATGCATTAGTTCTTGAACCTTATTCACATCACAAGTTAAACCCTTATTATAGATCAATGCAGTAACAATCAAGATCTAATACTTCCAATTACTTAGAACACATCATTAACTCCAATCTAGCATTCATTCACATCATTAAGCACTAAGCTAGAATATTAGATGCATTCATTATACATAACAACAACAACACTAAGCAAATAACCACATAAACAACAACACACAAAGCATATCAAGACGTAGGATATACATGGTTCACCCTAGTGTGGGGCTACATCCACAAACTTCTTCTTCTTCTTTATTAGTCTCCAATCTCATTACATTCACCTGCTCCTGTGCACAAAGCCACAGATCCTAACTCCACAAAGGACAAGAGATCTGCGAGCTGCGCACCAGATCCTCCTTCCCAAAACTAGGTCAAGTCATAGAGCCAACTCCTACACAGTCTGTTCGCACAAAGCACTTACAATCTCTTGCACTAAGCCAATCCCTACTAGTAGTCATGCACTAAGCCAATCCCTTACAACCTATGGTGCACATAGCCAACTAGATCCTTTACATCGCTTGCACTAAGCACCCCCTTACAACATATGGTGCACATAACAAACTAGATCCTCTATATCGCTTGCACTAAGCACCCCATTTATATATTAAATTCCTTCATATATACACTTTTACATCCCTTACAACAAGGCCTAAACATGGGTAAACCCATGGGACGACATCCCAAAACCCTAATAGGAAAACCCTAATGAACCCCTTGCCGGGTCCACAAAACAAGTGAGATCCCGCGATCTCCCCTTTGCTTGGGTGCTCCATCCTCAACCATCCTATCGAAGTCCCAAAAGTGGTCAAACACAACCAATATTTCCTCAAAACTTGGTCAAGGGCCAACATGCAACTATGCAACTTAGAAAAATTTATGCAACTTATGCAACTTTATGCAACATGCAACTTATGCAACTTTATGCAACTATGCAACTTTATGCAACTTTATGAAACTATGAAACTTATGCAAATTTATGCAACTTTATGCAACATGCAACTTATGCAACTTTGCAATTTTATGCAACATGCAACTTATGAAACTATGCAACTATGCAACTTATGCAACTTTATGCAACCTATGCAACTTTATGCAACTATGCAACTTTATGCAACTTTTTGCAACTATGCAACTTTATGCAAATTTATGAAACTATGCAACTTATGCAACTTGACTCTTATACATGGCAATTCAAATTTCTTCATGGTGGATAGTGTTACACGTGCCAACACACTAGATCAATACATTTACATCATTTGCAATATTAGGAAAATTGTTTGTTTCTAGCTCATAGGAATTTTATGTTCAACCTAAATTTTGCTAGATGTCTTGAATTTTGATCATGGCTCACAAGGCTTGACTAGGCTCACAAAGGTTGTATTTTCCCCCTGAGTTTTGCACCAGTCTGTCTATGCTCACAGAGGTTGTACGTTCCCCCTGACTTTTTTCACTAGATTGTGTATGCTCACAGAGGTTGTACGCCCCCCTTGGATTTTTCATTAGACTTACATCTTGACTTGCAAGATCATAAAGAATCTTATTTTTCTTGACTCATAACCTATATCAGTTGATATTCACACCCTATGTATGCTGCAAATCACAACCTATATCAGGTGATATTCACAGCCTGTGTAAGCTGCAACTCGCAGCTTGCATCAACTGATATTCACAGCTTATGTAAGCTGCAACTCGCAGTCTGTATCAAATGATATTCATAGCCTGTGTAAGCTGTAACTTGTTTCCTGTATCAACTAATATTCACATCCCGTGTATGTTGCAACTCACAACCTATATTAGTTGATATGCACAGCCTGTGTAAGCTACAACTCACAACCTATATCAACTGATATTAGCAACATGTGTAAGTTGCAATTCACAACCTGTATCAGCTGATATGAAAAGTTGATTTTGTGTGTACTGAGTTGCAATATCATCAGGTATTTTCTCTTCTTCTAGGTCTACTTGGAAAACCATGTCTTTCTTCTTATGTAATATTTCAACTTGATTATGAAAATTCTAGTTTTTATCCCCTGGAGCAACAAGGAAGACTGTATCTTCACGAGACTCTTCAAAAAGCATTTTCAGAAATACTATACTAAAAAACAACAACAATGTCTTCTTCATCCCTACTAAATCTCTGATTCAAATTGCAGAAATAATATGCAACTTTATGAAACATGCAACTTTATGCAACTTTAATGCAACTATGCAACTTATGCAACTTTATGCAACTTATGCAACTATGCAACTTTATGCAACCTTATGAAATTATGCAACTTATGTAACTTTATGCAACTTTATGAAACTTATGCAAATTTAGGCAACTTATGCAACTATGCAACTTTATGCAACTTTATGCAACATGCAACTATGCAACTTTATGCAACTTATGCAACTTTATGCAACTATGCAACTTATACAACTTTATGCAACTATGAAACTTTATGCAACTTATGCAACTTTATGCAACTTATGCAACTTGAATCTTATATATGGAAATTCAAATTTCTTCATGGTGGATAGTGTCACAAGTGCCTATGCACTAGATCAATACATTTACATCATTTGCAATATCGGGAAGATTGTTTGTTTCTAGCTCATATGAATTTATGTTCAACCTAAATTTTGCTAGTTGCCTTGACTTTTGCTCATGGCTCACAAGGTTTGACTAGGCTCATAGAAGTTGTATGTTCCCCCTAACTTTTGCACCAGTCTGTCTATGCTCACAGAGATTGTACGTTCCCCCTAACTTTTTCACTAGACTCTCTATGCCCATAGAGGTTGTACGTTCCAAGTGGATTTTGCATTAGATTTACATCTTGACTCACAAGATCATAAAGCATATCGTTCGTCCTGACTTTTGGTTTGACTCAAAGAGGTTGTACATTCCCCTTGGATTTTGTCAATACCTCACAAGACTGGTTGATTCTCCAAATCTCTCTGGCTAGACTCAAGGTGGCCCATCTGGCCTCTCATTGGAGAAGGATTGCTGATGCTGCCAAATTTAACAAAACAATACGCCTATGGAAACTCATATGTCTTACCAAGACAGATCTTCATTGCAAAATAAGAAATGTGAAAGTCTTTGCAATTACTCTTGACTGAGATCAAGATTCTCCAATGTGAATTCATTACCATGAAGAAATGGCTTTATGCAAATTTGGTTTCACATCTCTAAAGCATACTCAAACATATCATCTAAATCTAGAGAAAATCTCTCTATGAGAAATAATGAGAAATTAAAATCATGAGTGATGACATAAAATAACATGACATCAATCTCAAAAGGCATTACATTCTAATTAAACCATGCTTGTTGAATGTTGTTCACATTTCATGACTTTCAAGTAAACAATCATCATCTCTTCCAAAATACTTAGCTCGATAACTTATTTTCTCATTTTATTGAGTGTAGGTACCACCAAATAGGTACCTATCAGATCTATATTCCTCGACTGAGGATCAAGATATACTAGGAGAGGTTGAAAGTGAGACATATTGTACAACATCTAACATTTCTAGATCAACTAGAGCTGAAAATGTATGGAGAAGATTTCGTAGATGCATGAAATTTTTTATTGCCAAAGGAGGGTCATGTGATTATGATGATGCGAGAATAGGTGACATTGAGTTTCCCTTGAGGTATATAAATCTAGTGCAACCATTGGTACCTAATGAGATACCTCAATTGGACACATATTTCTTCATCAATGGGAGGATTTATCACATTGCTCAATCATCCTTATATGGATTGAGGCTATTTTCCATGGATGACATAAAGGTCAAATATGGCACTGTAACTGAATTGATGGAGTATGTCAGACCATGCTTCAAATACAATCATTGGTTGATGTTGGTTCGATATTCGCGAAGTATGCAGATATGTGGAGTTGCTTCAAATTATATACAACTAGTAGACAAAAATCAAAAGAAAGGGGTGACTATGTATATTTATGGAAGGCCAAAAGCTTCCGAAAACATTGCAGGATTTATAAATAATACACGACTAGGGACAACAACTAAGCAAACAAATTTCATATTTGAGGGGCGTGAAGGAAATCGTATATTCGTATGTGCAACAAAATCAATAGTTGTAGGTGAAGAGTTGTTGATCGATTACAATTTGAATAAAATAAATGGAGGGGATGCTACTATGTGGGTAAATATCTTATATACCATTTAACTCAACCTTTGACCAGTCACTCTTATTATTATTGTTTTTTCATTAATTATCTTATATACCATTTAACTGAAGCATTTTCATTAATTGTCTTGCTTCTTGTATTGTGGCAGAGTGATCATGCCTGGATGCCTGCACAATCTGAAGGCAACTCCGAATAGTTAAAATTCGATGTAATAACAATTTTTTTTTATTATATAATAGTTGTTAATATGATTACAATATCTATTTTTTTTTAATGTTACAATTATTTTCATAAATTTTATTGATTGATTTATTGTGTCAGGGTGACTGTGGAAAGTCACTTGAAGATAAATCCGTCCAGGGCAACCATGGAAAGTCACCTCCAACTACATCCGTCCAGGGTGACCGTGGAAAGTCACACGCTATGCCGCATCATGTAAATGTTAATAGTAACTAAATATGATTACAATAACTAAATTTATTTAATGTTAAAATTAATTTCCTTAATTTTATTGTTTGATGTTTGCAGTCCACACTCGATGTGGATGATGAGGTGATTGAGGAAAACATATAATTACTTGGTTTTATTAGTAGAAGACCCATGGTGGAGGAGATCAACGCAAGAATTAATGAGATGAAAGCTCAAATACAGTCTTATGGGGTAAGTGCCATCTTTACATAATTTAAATGACTATGACATATATTCATTTATGATTTTTAGTTTTATATTTTTTATATGATCTGATAAATTCAAGTGTTCCTTTTGTAGGATTTTTTAAAACCCGAGAGTGGACAACCTACAAAGACCATTATTGGTAGCAGTGATGCTTCAGTGCATCCACAACACCGACATAACATAACAATGAGGCTTTTTGACTCTCTTGAGGTTGGCCTTGAATCAAATGATGAACATACTTATTTTGAGTAGCATGACATGCCCAAGAAGGGCCATACAAACATTGGGACTACACATGATGTTGGAGATGAACCTAGTGTCAATTGCAAGGAAGCTTATCTTGGAGCAAAATGGGTGAAAAACATAGGATCATTAGATGTCACCTTTCTAGTGGATGACGATTGTGTCCAATAAATATACAAAATATTGTAGGTATTTATTAATTAATTGATTGATTTTTATCATGTAATGGAAAATCACATATGTCAAAATTACTTTAAATTAATGATCATAATGTTTTAGCAGGAAATAATGTATTCTATAGGAACTTGAATGACAAGGAATTGGATCTTTTTGGCCCCACCATTCACACAATGTGGAATGGAAAAGATAGAAATTTGAAAGATGAATTGATAATCCATATGGTAATCTTGTTTGGAAATACATTCAACAAAAAAGTGGTCACCCATTTAGCTAGCGAGAGTTTGAAATATACCAGGGTCCAATATAGGAAAAGATTGGAAGAAAACCTCAAGTATGAGCGCCCTCCCATGGTTTGGAAGAAAGAGTGGAAGGAACTGATAGAGGATGCAAAGGATAATTTTCTAAAAATACAAGGAAAATAACCATGACCCAGTAAAACAAGGTACGCCACATATCATATTTTTAGTGAAATATGCTTAATTTTGTTTTTTAAATAACAATTGCGACATATAACATATTTCAAAATTTTCATAGGCTAAATGACACCTCCAAAGAAACAAAGGATAGAATGGAAAAACACAGGAAACATAAACTGGACCAAGGTGGATATAGAAAAATAAGAGCACAAATTGTAAGAATTAAATGATTAATTTTGGCGAATATTTATTTAACAGTAGCAAACAAATAATTGTTTTATTATAAGAAATTTTAATGATGTTATGCATTGCATGGAAATACATTCAAATCCACTGCCACCGAGGAAGACCTAAAGCTTTGTTTCAAGTTTGGTTTTCAAAGTGTGGTTGAATATTGAAAAAGATTGGGGTAGACACCAATCTCCCCAATTATGCAAATGCAGGTAAATAAAATCAATAAGGCCATCATTTTAGTATACTTTTAAAATCTATTCATGATTGATTATATCACCAATAACTAAATGTTTATGTTTTTTTTAAGTAGGAGAGAAACCGAAGCAGTGAGGGTAGCGATACTCATGAACAACTACTAGTTGATAGTGGGGAGGGCCTGTCGCATGATATTGAGGAGCATACTAGCCATTCGAGTATGTATGCTTTAGAAATAGAAGTATGTATTATGATTATAGATATTTATTTGTTGACATAAAATTATAAGGTTTCTTCTTTCAATGGAAGAGAATGTACCTCATGAGGGTGAACTACAAGAGGAACAAACAACGAAAGCAATGAACACACCATTTGTCATGGCTAGATAGACAGGTAAAGAGAAATATTGTATTGTTATTCGAATTAATGAAATAGTTCTTTCAGTAATATTTTAGCATATCAATATGGCCATTTTTGTTGTTGCAACTGACGCCCATTTGCAGCTTCCTCCATGCCCTGCTCATCGAGGTACTCGAAGTATGGTACACAAGGGCATGAAAACACAATAAACAAAACTAGGACAAGGCACAAGAAATGCGTTGACAAATGAGGATGATGATATCCCACTCGTGGGTTAAAAAAAACAAACCGATTGTATAAATTTATGACTTGTATTTTGATCACTATCATTATTAATATGAATGAATATTTATATGAATTGCCTCCTTATGCATGAATGTTTATATGTTTATATGTCTTGATGACTTTCCTACTTATGCATGAATGTTTATATGTTTTATATGTAAAATAAATCATTTATTGGGTATGGGGAATTGACAGCGATGTGACGGGGGGTGGGGGGAGGGGAGGAGGGGCCATATGAGTTTCCACCTTCACGTGGTTGGCCCTGTTCAGTAGAGAATAACCTATTCTCGAAACAAAGAGAAGCTCATTAAGGTATTCCACTTTAGTATTTCTAGAGTCTTTTACATGTTTACATGCCTAGTTATTTGCTTATATATTATTTACTCATATAAAAGTTTTGTCTTTGATGATTTATGTAGGTCTTGGCGATGGAAATGCAGCTCGTGGAAAAATCTTATCAAGCTGTATGGGTAGATGGACCTGACGAAAGGACATTGATAAAGTAAGGGTTTTGACGTGTTTTTTATAGTCTAGTTAGCCCATTGGTTTTATTCTATTAGTAATGGTAGGACTATGGTTTTAGCCCATTAATTTTATTTTATTAAATGGTAGGCCCATGGAAACTCATTTGTCTTACCAAGACACATATTCATTGAAAAATAAGAAATGTGAAGGTATATGCAATTACTCTTGACCCGAGATCAAGATTCTCTAATGTGAATTCATTACCATGAAAAAATGGCTTTGGGCAAATATGGTTTCACATCTCTAAATCATACTCAAACACAACATCTAAATCTAGAGAAAATATCTCTATGAGAAATAATGAGAAATTAAAATCATGAGCGATGACATAAAATAACATGACAACAATATCAAAATGCCTTACATTCTAATTAAACCATGCTTGTTGAAAGAAGTTCATATTTTATGACTTTCAAGTAAATAATCATCAACTCTTCCAACCCTATACAAGGAGAAAAACCCCAACAAACAATATTCTTTTATTCCATTAGTAATGTATGACCACTTAAAAATATTCCACCATGAAATTATTTTGTTATGAGCTTGCCAAGACAACTTAGACTAGACTTTGTAACCTGTAACAAACTCAAAAACTTGCTGAAAAATATATCTGTTGTATACCAGCACTATGGAAGAATTTGCGTGCTGCCTGAGTGCTAAACTTCTGTCTTTTCTGGACTTATATAAATGCAAATATATATGCTGCTACTCACAACCTGTATCAATTGATATTCGTAGGCTATGTAAGATGACACTCACAGCCTGTGTATGCTGCAACTCAAAACCTGCATCAACTTATATTCATAGCCTGTGTAAGCTACAACTCGCAACCTATATCAGATGATATTCACAGCTTGTATCAACTAATATTCATTGCCTGTGTAAGTTGTAACTCACAACCTATATCAAATGATATTCACAACTTGTGTAAGATACAACTCACAAACTGTATCAGCTAATATTTACAGCCTATGTAAGCGACAACTCCCAGCCTATATTAGCTAATATTCACATCCTGTGTATGTTTCAACTCAGACCCCATGTAAGCTGCAAATCATAGCCTATATTAGTTGATATTCACAACCTGTGTAAGCTGCAACTCGTAGCCTGTATCGACTGATATGCAAAGCTGATTTTGTGTGTACTGAGTTGTAATATCATCAAGTATTTTCTCTTCTTCTAGGTCTACTTCGTTCAAAATTTCCATAGGTTATGTCTATTGAATGCTTTAATCAAGTGTTTCCATAGGTTCAAAATTTTGCAGCATTCAGAATTAAAGCAAATTGCAACTGTAAGTATGGGCTACCCATTCATTTGTTACTGCAAACATCTCAGTTTTTATACATTTTCTTATTTACTTCCAAGGAAGAAGACCATCTTGTCAGTGAAATGCTTTCATGGATGCATTGGAAGTTTGATGTGACCTGATAAAGGAACTGATTTCTTAGTTGTGTAGGAGTTGTACATAAATAAGATTTATTTTTGAGCATGTTGGTTTCAGTTTGAAGATCAATTTACAATATGAGAGTAGTGTCAAGTTTTCAATATGAAAGAATAAGGACTCCATAGCCCAATGGAAAGACTACTTGCAGTTTTGTGGTTGTTATTTTTTAGCTCAAATAAAGACTCCATATACCCATTGGAATTGTTTCTTTACAATTTGTGGTTTTCAATAAAGGATGACAAAACAGGGAAATAAAGAGAATTAGAAGGATATGAAGGCATTGGTCAATAATTCTTAAAGCTTCATTATGAAACTTTACCCCCAGAAGGAGCCAGTGTTAGTCTCTAACCTTGTTTTTGATTGAGTGAGTATCCCTAGTTCCTTCCCTCTCCTTTTTCACGATTTTCTATCAAAAACTCTATTTTTACCTCTTGGCTTGGAAGATTATTTTTCAATTTTTATTGCAATTTTAAATGATTTTTAGTGTTTTTAAAGATTAGGATTCGATATGATAATATTTTGTCACATCACTTGTCATTTCATTATTTTAATTTTCAAATTTTGCCAAGTCAGAAAAAGTGTTGTAGGAATAGCACTATTCTCGCAGCGTCGGGAATAATCATGGTTTTGTATGCGCCATCCTGCCTAGATCGTGTCCCAACTTTTCAAATCATGATTAGAAGATCTGCGTATTTATTTATGATCTATTTCAGGTTGCTATTTTTTTTATAACAACTACATATGAGGGATTGAGTTGTACCTGCCATACCTACATCAAATCAAACATGTTTGAATATCATTAACATAACCATCACCTTCTATTTTAGTGTGTTGACTATTTTGTGCATAGATCAAATTGAAGGAAGAAGTGATTCTTAGTTCTTAATAGCCCACGGGAAATAAGAATTCAAATCACCAATCCTCGCAGATCTGTTTACAGGACTATATCAACAACATGGCACCAAAGAAGAGCGGCCAAATTATCAGTCTGGAACTCGAGGGCACAAAATTACTCGAAGCATACCCTCAAATGGCACATAGGTTTAAAGATGTGGGTTGGTTTGAATTTTTCACAACCCTCCAGGGGCACGATGAACAAATTTCAATGGTTTTCACACAGAATTTTGATGGCTTTGAAGCTATACTTGGAAAATTACTGATGCTGGTGACTGAACATTCAATTGCTAAATCCTGTAGATTTCCAGTTGGTGGGGAAAGATGGTGGAAGAAGGAGAATATGGTTATGGAATTTCTGAATGAATTTTTAATCCCAGAAAAATAAAACCCTAACTGGAAAAAGGGAATACCACATAGCTGGGTAAATAAGGAATGGCATACTGCTTTGCTGATCATCCACATGTCTATCAAGTGTTAGGGAAGGTTTTCATTGGTTTATATTTACAATATTAGACTGCTAATTCACATTAGTGGTGAATATCATCTTAATTTGCCCTACTTTCTACTTAAGAGTTTATCTAAAATGTCCAAGAGAGTGCAGTCTCATCCTGCTACAACTAAAGGTAGTCTCTTTCACCAGGGTTTAATTAAGACACTGGTAATATCCTCTTTAAACGAAGTCCAGAGACCCTGGGATTGGCTAATCCAGTCTTTAAGAAACGATTTACATTCAACTAAATCAAAAAATTCCAAAAGGAATAAATCAGCCCAACAGAAACTGACTAGTAAAGCCACTGAGTTGCTAATTAAAGAATAATCACGTACAACAAGGGTAACTCGGTCTAGCAAGAGGAAGTTGCAAACTCAACAAACCATTGGAGATTCACCTGTAGGTAAAGATCATGAGGAATCTACCACTAGTTGAGGTAAGAAATTTAAACCGGATGAAGATATTGACATATTTATTAATCCAGAGATAAATATGGAAATTGATGAGGATGAAGATTATACTATGAACCCAGTTTAGTCCCCAGTCAAGCAGAAACATAAATCTACAAGTAAGAAAAATGAAAAAGGCAAAAACAAAGAAAAAAAATAACACATGTGCTTAAGTTCCCAAGGAAAATCTCATAATTATAGAGGCTAATTCAGAAGATTCCAAGACAACCTCGAAAACATAGGCAGAAACACCTTTTTTGCACAAGACTGAGAAATAATTTGAAAACTTGAGGAAGAGACAAGGAAAGAGAAAACATGTTGCTCAATACTCCAGGAGAACTGTGACAAGAGAAACCACAAAATCAAAATCAATATCTAAATCTTTGTTTAAAGGTATAGATGTAGTTCATGATGACATAGATGATCTTTTTGCACAACCAAAAAAGCTACAGGAAATACTCTGTTTTTTACCTGTTTCAGTCTTTATCCTCGAGAGAGGTTTTAGAATAGTTGGAGATGAATTCGTTGAAACCAAAAGATTTTTTTGTTGGGAAAATTCCCATGCACAAAAACCTCTATCTGTTTTTACACAACTATCACATTTTAAGATATTCAAATTTATCTTTGAGGCCTATTGTTATGAGATTTCGCAATAAATAATTTCCTGTTTTAGTCAGTAATTTTGGGAGAGGTTGCAGAACATATGGAGATGAATTTTTGGAAACAAAAAGAGGTTTTTGTTGGGAAAATTCCCCTTAACAAAAATCTCTCTCCGTTTTTACACATCTATCACATTTTAAGATATTCAAATTTATCTTTGAGGCCTATTTTTCAGATATTTCACAATAAATAATTTCCTGTTTTAGTCACTAATTTTGGGCAAGGTTTCAAAACAGATGGAGATATATTTTTGAAAAAAAAAAGAGGTTTTTGTTGGGAACATGCCCCTTCACAAAAACCTCTCTCGGTTTTTACACAACTATCACCGTTTGGGAGATACAAAGAGATTGATGGACCCTATTGTTTAGTAATTTGCCAGATTTATTTTCCTAAAACATCTCATGGACAACAATTGACAAGCCACCTCATTAATTCGACTTGGAGATCAGATTTGATATTCTCCTTGATCATTTGAAACAATAAACTAAATACATATGAGTAGGTTTTGATATCCATTTCTTTTGGATCTTGAAAATTATGTATTGTTTCTATATAAACTCTGTAGAAGGAGAACTTTGGGTGATTAGTTGGGCATTCAAGGACCTTTTTTGCAAAAATCCACAACAAGACAGTTTATATTCCATATTGATACTAAATGAAAAATGCATGTTGATCGTCAGATCCCTTGTCATATCTTATTCTATTTTCTTTTCTTACTTGAAGTCATTTATTCTATTGCAATGCATTTGATTTCTTGATCTTACGTAACACAATGAAAACTTTGTTGTTTTTGTTTATTATCAAGTTTGCCTTCAAGTACATGTTCTTGTTTATCAATGATATTTTGAAATCAGAAATCTATATGGGGTTGACAAATTGAATACTCTCATATATTTCCTTCTTTATTTATCTTATTTTTTGATCTATTGATGTGACTACCATTTACTAAATCAATGGGATGTTTTCTTGTTTTACATTTGAGTTATGTGTTTATTTTGAATCCTTGAATGAGCTTTCAACCATTTTCTAAAAACCTATTAAGAAAAGCCTTAAAAATACCATTGCAATAACTTGACGATGCCCTAGCTTGCCCTCTCATAGTCAAGTGAAACTTTAGGGACTAACAATAGGCATGGCTATTGCTAAAGCACTGGCAAGCAATGCCATAAGAATCAAAGCTTCCTCCAATTTCTGGACTTGGTCCTTCAGTTTGGCATTCCTGGCCTCAATGCCTCCAATGGAATCTTCAAGAGAATCTCTGGTTTCTTTGTGAAGTCGAGAGATTTGGGACGACTGCATGTTCCCAAGTTTAATCTTTGAACAAGATTTCCCTTTCTTATTTTTTACATCTCTCTTTTCAATAATTTAATTTTCAAACTCCCTGTAAAAAACAATGCTTTGGAATACAAAGGATTCATCTTTGTAAAAAATTTCGGTCTTATCTATATCCATTGGGAGACTATGCTGGATCGCATCTCCGGGCTGATAAAGGTTGCAAAATACTCTATCCAGATCAGTCTCAAGTTCCATGTTCTCACTCTCAATTTCGGGCTCTTCCACTTGCCCTACAATTTTTTTTCTCTTCTTCTTCATGGGAATCTTGTGAGAACTATCAGTTTTAGTGCAAGGAGGGTTGTTATCTCCTCCTCCATTTAAAGAATTCTAGGTTGCTTTCTTACTAGGGTGGGCCGTTGGAGCGATGCTCTGGGATTTCATACTTTTGGGAGTGGTATCCGGGGATTGAATACTCTTCTCACCGGGGCCTTTTCCCTGTTGCTTGTATAATTCAGTGGTGCTTTGAAATGTATCTAGGTCACCGACGTCAGAATCAGGAGTGTTGTCATCAGTGTCTCTATTTTCTCTCATGTGTCTCTGGAAAAAATAATTTTTGAGGCCAACTGCAAGTAAATGTTCTAAAAAAATTCCATTAGGGTCGAACCCTCTTAGCCTTTCAACATATCTTAGGTTCAAGTTGTTGAAATGGGCTACGAATTCATCAATTTTGTTGACGTTTCTCAACACGAAGTCCCTGACTTTCCAAGGCAGAGGAATGAATTGTTTTTTTCTCTTCTCATGGAATAGATGCAACCAATAGTTGTATTGCCTTGCTATTTATGTAACAAACATTCTGTCCATAATGTGACATGGAAGGAGAGAAATTTTTTCCTTGGAGCCAAAAATCCTTATCACACTCCAATTCTCCATTTGTTCAAGTGCCCCCTTCCTATCCAAAAACTTGGTTGCCTTTCCTAATAATAAAACTTTGAAAACATAGACAAAGTTATTAAATACCTCCTAAAAATAGTGGGAGGCCTTGTGCCTCCACAAGGCCTGGTACCAGAAGGTTACTGGTCGAATTCCCAGTTTACCTTCTTGGAGAGACTCAATTTTGGAAATAGACAGCAATGCGCTATTGCGAAAACCAAGTAGGATGACATATAGAATTTCTTCTCCTTTTTGAAGCATGACAATTGGGAACAAATTTCAAGGGAAATTAGATTCCCCTAATAAAAAATGGCTTGTTCCTTGATTGTGAAATACAAAATATAAAGAACCATGCAGGAAATAGTTGTTGTGGATTCTTGTCCCGTTATTCTTGTAAGCAACCAGGCAATTTCCCGGAATGGATTTCTAAATGAACTAACCTACAAGATTGTGATATCTTCAGGAACTGCCCTCGGGTCTTCCAGGAACTTAGGAAAGAGGTCCAACCAATTATTATGGTTTCTTAGGAATTGCTTGGAGTCTTCTCCTCTGAGTGTCAATGTTGGCTCCGACAATCTTAACATCTGGCGGAAGACCTGAGGTTATAAAGAAATGGGAGAGTGGTCCCGCAGTGGAATAATTCTTTGGCCTGAAATATATTTATTGGGGCACCAAGAGACCAGCTCCTTACAGTCAAAAAATTTAGGGACACAACCTGCACGAGAAATTCCAGAGGTCCAAATTATTTCATTTTGGGCAGAAGGGGATGAGTAGTAAGAATATGCCATGTACCAATGGAAGTTCTGGTCCTTGTGCCCAAATATGTTCACTGTATCTCCACATAATTGCTGTCAATATGGTGCCATAAGTTAATGAGAATGTCCGTTTTCTCCAGACGATTCTTGAAATGAACAGTTGGAGGGGATAATATAACCCTCCACAAATGTTGGTTCAATGTATGTGAATGGGAAATCTCCTCGAGCCTTTCACTCATTAATGACAATATCTATGGGTGTTGCATGATGAGTTGTTAGGAGTACAACTTACTTATTGCATACTTAGAAGTGCAAAGGTGGTGGGTATGACGAAAATAAATTAAGGATTGGAGGTTTCGTGAACGCGCCAACTCGACGACGCGCGAACGAGATTCCATGATGTTTGAAATTAACACTCTGAAGGGATAATATAACCCTCCACAAATATTTGTTTAATTCATATTAATGGGAGATCTCCTCGAGCCTTTCGCTCATCAATGACAATTTATACGGTTCCTACATGATGAGGTGTTACCATTAAAGCTTACTAATTGCATATTTAGAAATAAGACCTTATATATATAATAATCTTTTTATAAACAATTTTTTATTATTATAAATAAGACTCATATATATATAAGTATGAAAAGCGATTGAACGAGCTTGAAAATAGGGCTGCAAGGGATACCGAGGAGAGGTGAGTGCTTGGCGGTCAAATTATATGTCTTTATAATATATATATATATATATATATATATTAATGTTTTTATAAACAATGTTTTATTATAAACAAGTGCGAAGGTGATGGGGATGGGGAAGAGCAAGTAAGGAATGCCCAATGCGAAGGTGATGGGGATGGGGAAGAGCAAGTAAGGAATGTCCAAGTATGAAAAATGGTCGGATGGGCTTCAAAATAGGGTTACAGGGGATACTCAAGAGAGGTGGGTGTCCGGCGGTCAAATTGTATGTCTCAGACATTTTGACTGCAAAACGCGTAAAACAAAAGAGGGCCGGTTTGTATATTTACGGAATTTTGGGATAGTGGCTAATTATGGAATAGGGAAATGGTCGGTCAGACCATTTTCTGAATTAAGGATTTGAGGTTTCATGAACGAGCCAACCCGACGACACCCGAATGACATTCCATGATGTTTGAAATTAACACTCGTAAGGGATAATATAACTCTCCACAAATCTTGGTTTCATGCATATTAATGGGAGATCTACTCA
>ML777768.1:224844-255790 GCA_009831015.1 Picea engelmannii | reverse complement strand
TTTTATTATAATTAAGACTCTTATATATATAAGTATGAAAAGCGATTAGACGAGCTTGAAAGTAGGGTTGCAAGGGATATAGAGGAGAGGTGAGGGCCCGGCGGTCAAATTGTATGTCTCAGAAATTTTGACTGCAAAAGGTGTAAAATGGAAGAGGGCATGATGGGATAGTCCAACGATTGATTTGTATATTTGAGGGAATTTTGGGTGTTGTTTGCAGGTCACGGAACATTGGAAGGGAAATCTTGAGCCCGCTTATCCAGGAACCCACAATCGAAAAAGTGGCTAAGTATGGAATAGGTAAACAGTCGGTCGGACTTGTTTTCACTAATATATTGAAATTTTTAATAGATATCCCATTACCTGGCAAGATATTTTCTGCATGTATATCGCGAAATTTCGGGTGTTGTTTGTAGGTCGCAGAACAATGCAAGGGAAACCTTGAGCCCGCCTGTCCAGGAACCCACAAGAGAAAAAGTCGGTAAGTATGGAATATGGAAATGGTCGGTTGGATTCATTTTCGCTAATATATTGATATTTGTAATAGATATCCCATTACATGGTAGGATATTTTCTGCATGTTTCTAGACAAGTTGTGTAGGGACAATTAGTATGACTATCTCCTCGAGGCATGGTGAGTGATTAACATTAACTCTCAATTATTGCATACTTGGAAAGAAGTGCGAAGGTGGCGAGCACATGAAACAATGATTAGGAATTAGATATTTAGTGAACCCACCAACCCGACAATCCGCAAAAGAGATTCGAAGAAATGGCCAAGTATGGAAAGAAAACATATGGGCTTCAAAATGGGGTGATATTAGTTCCCCAGGAGACGTGAGGACCCAACGGTCAAATTGTAGGTCTCATAACTTTTGAGTGAAAACTGTGTAACACGAAAGAGGGTATGATGTGGGAGTTCGACAATAAATTTGTATATCGCGGAATTCAGGGTGTTGTTTGTAGGTTAGGGAACAATGGAAGTGCAATCTAGAGCATGCCTGCCCAGGAATCTGCAATTGGAAAAGTGGCTAGGTATGGAATGGAGAAGCGGTTGGTTAGAATCACAATATAAAAGCACTAGTGCAAATGTGAACCCGTGAGTCCGCCAACCCACGTAGTTAGACATGTTTAGAAAAAAATGACTAAGTAACTAGAAAGAGAAAGTAGAGGGGAAAAAGAAACGTGAATTTGGTTAAGTATAGAAGAGGGGAAAGAAATCCTAATATATTCAAATCTATAATAGATATCCCATTTCCTAGCAAGATATTTTCTACATGTTTCTGGAGAAGTTGTATACTTATTGCATATACTTGGAAAGAAGTGTGAAGGTGGTGGGCACAGGAAACAACGACTAGGAATTGGAATTTTCCTGAACCCTCCAACCCGACGATCCATGAAAGAGATTCCAAGAAATGGCCAAGTGTGGAAAGCAGTCAGACGGGCTTCAAAATAAGGTGACAAGGGTTCTCGAGGAGACGTGAGGCCCCGATGGTCAAATTGTATGTATCAGAACATTTGAGTGCAAAATGTGTAACATGGAAGAGGGGATGATGTGGAAGTTCAGAAGTCAATTTTAATATCACGGAAGTCGGGGTGCTTTTTGTAGGTCAAGGAACAATGGAAGTGTAGCCCGCCTATCCAGGAACCTGCAAGAAAAAAATTCAGTAAGTATGGAATAGGGAAATGGTCAGTGGGACTCGTTTTTGCTAATATATTGATATTTGTAATAAATATCCCATTACCTGACATGATATTTTTTGCATGTTTCTGGACAAGTTGTGTAGGGACAGTTAGTATGACTGTCTCCTAGAGGCATGGTGAGCTATTAGCATTAAACCTCAGTTATTTCATACTTGGAAAGAAGTGCGAAGGTGACATGCACATGAAACAATGATTAGGAATTGGATATTTCGTGAACCCGCCAACCTAACGATCCACGTAAGAGATTCCAAGAAATGACCAAGTATGGAAAGAAGGTGCATGAGCTTCAAAATGGGGTGACAATAGTTCCCCAGGAGACATGAGGACCCGAAGGTTAAATTCCAGGTCTCAAAACTTTTGAGTGCAAACTGTGTAACATAGAAGAGGGTATGATGTCGGAGTCCGACAATAAATTTGTATATCACGTAAGTTCGGGTGTTTTTTGCAGGTCACAGAACAATGGAAGTGAAATCTAGAGCCTGCCTACCCGAGAATCCGCGATCAGAAAAGTGGCTAGGTATGGAATGGGGAAGCGGTCGGTCAGAGTCATGATATAAAAGCATGAGTGCACACGTGAGTCCACCAACCCGCATAGTTAGAAATTTTTGAAAAAATGACTAAGTAACCAGAAAGAGAAAGTAGAGGGGAAAATGAAACAGGAATTTGGTTAAGTGTAGAAGAGGGAAAAGAAGGGATAATATATTCAAATTTGTAATACATATCCCATTTCCTGGAAACATCTTTTCTGCATGTTTCTAGAGAAGTTGTATACTTATTGCGTATACTTGGAAAGAAATCTAAAGGTGGTAGGAACATGAAACGATGACTAGGAATTGGAAATTTCCTGAACCCACCAACCCGATGATTCGCGAAAGAGATTCCAAGAAATGGCCAAGTGTAGAAAGCGGTCAGGCAGGCTTCAAAATAGGGTGACAAGGGTTCCCGAGGAGATGTGAGGCCCCAACGGTCAAATTGTATCTATCATAACTTTTGAGTGCAAAATGTGTAACACGGAAGAGGGGATGATGTGGGAGTCCAGAAGAGAATTTGTATATTGTAGAAGCCAGAGTGTTGTTTGTAGGTCACAGTACAATGGAAGTGAAATTTAGAGACTGCCTGCATGGGAACCCATGATCGAAAAAGTGGCTAGGTATGGAAAGGGGAAGCACTAGGTCAGAATCGTGATATAAAAGCATGAATACAAATGTGAACCCGTGAATTCGCCAACCAACACAACAAGACATTTTCGGAAAAATGACTAAGTAACCAGAAAGAGAAAATATAGGGGAAAAAGAAAGGGGCATTTGGTTAAGTATAAAAGAGGGAAAAGAAGGGGATAAAAGAGTGGGAAAATAGAAAAGCGAAGGGCAATTTTCATAAGAGGTAATTGGTCTCAAACAAGCCCAATTGTTGCAAAACCATCATTTTCTAGTCCAACATTTTATCCACTTACTTGTTTTCTATTGTGCTTGTACCATTAAAAAGCGTGTGAGCAAATGCTTTGTTGAATATTTGTTTTTATTGCAACTTGTGGGAGTAATTGTGTTCTTGATACATTCTTCCATGACTTTGACATATTATCTTAAGTATTAAACTTCTTGCATGATGGCTTGTTAGCATTAAAGATTAATAATTTCATATCTAGAAACAACAATGACGATCTTGAATTTTAATATTGTGGTTGATTTCATAGTTCCATTTGACTTCAACCACCATAGATCATTTTTTTTTTATTCGCGTAGAAGAAATTTGGTAATTTCATTAATAAAGTAAAAACTGCTCAAACAGAGGCCAGGGGATGCAAAACTAGTAAAATGTTTCCTTTTGGAGTAAAGGAATCAAGGAAGCGAAAGGGAAATAAGAAATCATTTTCTCAACAAGGTTGATATGAAAACAAAATTTGTAGGGTGGGGCCCTGACTACTGCATCGTGAATTAATGTTGCTATGTACTATCTGCATTACAGATAGAATTGAATGTTGGTTTGAAACTGTCTGAAATTCATTTTTGTTTCCATAGAATCTTGATGGGATCAACACAATGCATTGTCATATAATTGTTCAATGCTCCATATTAGATCAAATTACTTGAGCCAATACAATATTCAAGAACTACGAGACTATCAAACCATGTTAACGAGAAGAGGTGTTAAATCCAACAAAGAAGCAACAACCAAGATTCCAAGGCAAATTTTTTAATAGTAAATCCATAAAAAAAAATATTGGGCAGTGTATATCTATCCATAGAAATTGGACTGATTTCTTTGCACCGAANTTTCATAAATACAGGTACAAGATCTACAAAAAAAAAAAAAAAAACATGCATAAAATTATGTGTTGTTCCTCTAGTGGGACAACATGTAGGAGTCATCGAGATGCTCTTCAACATGCATACAAAACTCATTATCATGATTTATTTAGGAAGTCCTTGCATTCTTCTCCTCTGAAGGTCAATGTTCATTACCGCAATCTCAATATCTTGTAGAAGACCTAAGGCGACAAAGAAATAGGAGAGTGGTTCCGCAGTGGAATAATTATTTGTCTTGAAGTAGGTGAACAATACTCCTGCTCCTAAGGAGGGGCTGATGGTCAAATTGTATGTCTCCAAAATTTTGACTGCAAAATGTGTAACACTGAACAGGGCACAATAACAAATTTCGGCGGTTAATTTGTATATCGTAGAATTTAGGGTGTTGTTTGTAGGTCGCAGAACAATGGAAGCACAATGTTGAGCAAGCCTGACCAGGAACCGGTGATGGAAATAGTGGCCAAGTATGCAATTGGTAAGCAGTTGGTCAGACTCGTGATATAAAAGCATGAGACATACTCAAAACAGGGCATATTGATGGGCTTGAAAACATGGCCACAAGTTCTACTCAGGAGACGTGAGGGCCCGATGGTCAAATTGTATGTATCCCAACTTTTGATTGCAAAATGTGTAACACGGAACAGGGGACAATGACAGACTTTGATGGTCAATTTGTATATTGCGGAACTTCGGGTGTTGTATATAAAAGCATGTTACATTCGAAAAAATGACTAAGTAACCAGAAAGGGAAAGTAAATGAGAAAAAGAAAGGGGAATTTGGTTGTCAATTTGTAGATCAGGGAAGTCCGAGTGTTGTTTGTAGGCGATGGAACAATGGAAATGCAATGTTGAGCCCACCTACCTGGGAACCCACGATCCAAAAAGTTTGTTGAATATGGAACGTGAAAGTGGTCGGTCGGACTCGTGATATAAAAGTATCAGTTGAAATATGAACACGTGAATCTGCCAACCTGCACACCTAGACATTTTATGAAAAATGACCAAGTAACCAGAAAGGGAAAGCAGAGAGCAAAAAGAAAGGGGATGGCAATTTTCGGAAGCGGGAATTGGTGTAAGAAATCCCCATTGATAGTCTTAACAGTAACTATAAAGTGCATTAAACATGTGAACATGCTCTTCAATCAAGGAATAGATAAAGTGAGCCACACTTATAGTTTCTAGGATGTGTTTGCATAAGAGAAGCATCGAAAAGCCACATGAAAATCAATTTTGGGATGTTTATGTAAAATTATTGTACTGACAACTTCACCATAAGTAAAACAACGACGTATTCTAAGTTTAATTTTTTGTGGTTGATATGATAGTTCCATTGGACTTCACATAGTATATATCCTTTTATTTCAAAATATTTCTGAAGATGAATTTTTCTAAGTTCATCGATCACGTAAAAGTGCTAAAATGAGCCACATACTACATTTTCTTCAGAGAGCTTATATTAAAAGGCAAATCAGACCCAGTGTATTCTTTAAGATCATAGGAAAACCACCAAGATACTGAACGTATCATTAATTTTCTAGAATGAAGCTTACAACCAAGAGCCAAGTAAACACCAAATATATTGAAAGTTGAGGCAAAAGGCAACACATGAACACATAAGGCGCCAAGTGAGATCCCACAAGGCTCCATAGAGCAGTATGCATCAAACAATTTGATATATAAAAAAACACACGTGCGATTGGTTTTCTCTTACATGTGGTATATGTTCCCATGAGAAAATAACCGGGCCCATGAGATATGAACAAAAGTGTGCCAAACACAAGATACCACAAAACCAACAAAGATTCGACATTGTATCCCATCTATAAACAAACCCCCAAATGGGGAACAAAAAACTTTTCGATTAATATTTTACCATGAAGCAAGATCACTATGGACATATTCTTCTGATAGTGCCATGTTCTATCACTACCAGTTTTAACAATGCCAAATTTCCAATATTATTGGAAATGCCTGATGGTTTCGCTCATAGGAGCAAGCCAGGGATGATTTTAAGGATGGAAATTTATTTTAAAATGTAGAAACCTTGGCGAATCTTACTAATCCTTCACATGCCAACTATAAATTTTTGGCGATATTTTTGTAAAAATATTCAAATTTCTAAGGATTTTATATACTCTATATAAAATTTTGGCGATTTTTTAGGTAAAATAATTTTATCCTATAGAATTTGGGCGAATCATTTTTAGAATAACGAATCATTTTTTGGGAAAAAACATGGAAAATTAACCCACGAGTGAAATTTAGCCCCTAAAATCATCCCTGGAGCAAGCCATTTCAACGGTTCAAAGGATGGGCTTGATTTATTCACAGTTGGATACTTTGTATGGGGTTTGTCCTCATGCTTCCCATTTCTGGACTGAACAATCTTATGCGCTTCCTATTCAATTTTCCATGGCATTGCAAAATTCTATTCATATCCTCATTGGGTGGCATGGGCAGATACACATGGTATTTTTTCGTTTCCTGCCAATGCTTGATATGATTTTTTTATTTTTATTTATTTATTTATTTTTTCAGCCGATATGCAGTATCGCATTGTCCTCATTTAAGGTAAATTAGCTATGGACTCGAAAGTTGTGCAACATGTAGACACTATTTGCCTTTTTTTGTAGGTATACTTCATATGGCAATTCTGCTAACCCATGAAGCACATCTTGTAGCATAAGCTATCTAATTGTACAATGTATGATTGTGTTTCCCACAGTTCAGATGGCAACATTGAGGCAATGTCTATATATGTAAGGGCATTTTTTATTGCATCATAGACAATCAATTGTACCATAATTTATGAAATCATAGGCAGAAGCATGAGAGTTTCATTTGACACATACATGCTAGAAGGGGGTTGAGTACACAATCACTGCAACCAAAACACCCTCAACCTGGGCACGTGAGCATAATAATTAATATATTGAACAATATAATATATAACTACACAACAACAAAAAAAGCTGCAGAAAATTGGTGAAGGCAATTTGTATGAGCAAAGTGAGGATGAAATTGTAGATGTACACAAACAACAGTTGTCGAGCTAGTTAGTTTCTTGAGATCCTATACTATGTCTGTTTGAAATTCTATTACAAATGTTGCTTGGATTGTGTGAAAGATCCTTTCTTTAACATCTCTTTTCTTTGTTATATTTTTGAAGAACATAAGTGGGAATTTTCCTTTATACAATTGTTGTTCCATTGAGGAAAAAAAAATTGAATAGGTATCGAAAAATTGCAGTTGCAACATGAAATAGTGCAATAGTTGTGTAACATAATCGAGATACATGGACATGTGAAAGTAAAGGACAAAACTGGATATGGAGAATGGTATCATTTCCTTGTCGTTGTCTGACTCTCCATATTTTATATGGAGAATGTGTTGTGATCCAAGTTTTCTCGTGAGTGTGACAACTGCACCAATGGTTCCGATTGGGTAAGTGTCGTTTCTCTGTGCAAGTTGGCTGATTATTGTGTCTGAGACGAAACGATATTTTAAACAAATCACAAGAATTTTTTCCACAACAATTGTTTCGTTGAGCGATATAATCCGATCACAATCACCACGGTCATATACTTTTTTGGGAAATATATTAAAATTTGTAATGGATATCCCATTACATGGAAATATCTTTTCTGCATGTTTCTAGACAAGTTGTGTGGGAATAGTCAGTACGACTGTCATCAGGGCTTCGTTGTCTATCATGTTAGCACGCATAATGGATCTAGTTTTGTTTGACTTGTCCAATCAGGTTCTATAGATGACCATTATGTCCACGATGAACACTTGTCCAGTTTGATGACTGTTCAAGCCCTCTATTGATAGTATTTTGGGTGTTATAAGTTTAGACCTGGTGACATTTTTTGAACATAAAAAGTAATGTGAATGGTATTCTGCATTATTTTTTTGTTTTCTTTTTTTTTTGGCATAAATGTACAAGTAGACGCACAACTTGGATGAAGTATGGAGCCAGAGTTTTGCAACCAGACCTCTTAGTCTGCGGAACTTGCGCTATGTTCGACATCTCACTTACGCTCGTTGATACTTCTTGTGAACTGCAAAGTATTTGTTGTAGATTACATCAACATATTTATCATGGCATAGATGAATAAATAGCTCAGGATATTTGTTTGGTAAACATATGAGGAAGACAATGTATGAATCTTTACCTTTTTCCTTGTTGTTCTGTTGATGTTTGCGATGATTGACTGCTCATACCCATGTCACTAGTCCCACTTTTGTTGATGCAAGCATGTGTATATGAACATCAGAAGGACTAAATAAGCATATGCATTGTATATTGTCCATAATTTTTCTAAATGTCACATACATGGTCGAAGGAGATGGAATACGAAATAGGGTGTCAAGGGATACTCAAGAAACATGAGGACCCGATGGTCAAATTGTATGCCTTAGATTTTTTGACTGCAAAAATGTGTAACAGGAAATAGGGCATAATAGGGGGGTACAATGGTCAATCTGTATATCACAGAACCTCCGAAGCTAGAGGCACAATATTGAATCCACCAGCCTGGGAACCTGCGATCAAAAAAGTGGCTAAGTATGGAATGAGGAAACCATCGATCAGAGTCATGATATAGATGCATGAGTATAAATGTGGACTCATGAGTCTACCAACCTGTGCACCTAGACATTTTCAGAAAGACGACTAAGAAAAGAAACCAGAAAGAAAAAGTAGAGGATAAAAACAAAGGGGAATTCGGTTAAGTATAGAAGAGGGAAAAAAAGGGATAATAGAAAGTGGGAAAATATAAATGGGGAGGGAAATGTTTGGAAGAGAGAAGTCTCAACAAAGTCCCATTGTTTCCAAATCATCGTTTTCTATTCCAATATTATATGCCCCCACCTGTTTTGTGTGTTTGATTTACTATCAAAGTTGGTATACCTTTTTGAAGATTGTACTTCAGCCTCCTCTACTGTGGAATATAAGAATTCATCTTCCTGTCCAACTAATCTATTTATTTCAATGTAGCAACGTCGAAAATACAATGGACATGAAGGTAAGTTAGTATGTAGAAATACATGTAAAATAAATAAATACAACTCTATTTATTTCAATGTAGAAACAAAGAGAATACAATTCACATGAGGATAAGTTACTATGGAGAAAGATATGTAGTATCTACATATAGTAAATTAGGTGCAAAGTAGTAGAACAAGTAGAACAAATATACAAACAATAAATGAAATAGTAAACAATGGAATATGAAATAAGAGTAGAAGCATGCACCTTTGTATCTCCTCTTCTACAATTGAAGCAAAGAGTCCATCATCTTCTCTAGTTATTCTGTTTGTTTAAATGTAGCAATGTGCAGAAAAATACAATGGACATGAAGGTAAGTTGGTATGCAAGAAGACATGTAAAAAAATAAACAGAGTTCGATTTATTTCAATGTAGTGGCACAGAGAATACAAAAGACATGAAGATAAGTTATTATGTAGGAAGATACACAATATCTACATACAATAAATTAGGTGAACACATATACAAACAATAAATGAAATACAAAACAATGGAATATGAATTAACAATACAAGCATACACCTTTGTATCTCCTCTTCTACATTTGCGCTAAAGACTCCTTTGTCTTCTTTAGTCATTTTGTTTGTTTCAATGTGGGAACACACAAAATACAATGAACATAAATGGAAGCTGGTATGCAGGGAAGAACAGGTAATATGTACATACAGTAAATGTGAATCAAAGGAATAGAATAAAATATAGCTAGAAACATGAAACTTTGCTTTTCTTGATCCATGGTTGTAATTATATAGAGTTTTTCCTATCCAAAATATATTACAAGCCAGAAAATATTAAGAAATTGCATGGCCATAGCTGAATGATTTTGGTTTTGTGAAGCAAAGTATCCATATGTGCTTTGAGATAGGGAAATATAATTTTGCAATATCTTTGATGTACATCTCATATTTCAAGTAAAAGACAAATTGTATCATGGTCAGACTAGTCTGTGTACATGATAAAGAGGTTATATTGTGATATGGGAACAATTCACCATATATGGTTAATAAGTGCGTTTTGCACATGTTTTATCTTAACAAAAAGACAACGGACATTGTAATTGCACATGTAGTTGTCCAATTATTTGTTATGCCACTAATTTGTAGCATGTCAACACTGAAGTATCCTAGAATGATAATGGTTTCATCCAAATGTAAATGGTATGATGCATTTGAGAACACATTCATTATGTTAGCAATGTTGCACGCCAAGCAACATAGAAACTGAATATTCCAATTTTCAATCCATGAAACACCACTCTTGCTAGCACCATCTCAGTATCCTTTTCTTCTACAAGAACATTTTGCAAAGGCATGTAGGTATGGTTTAGAGTTAGGAGAAAAAATTGGAGAAAACTTTAAGAGCAGGATAGGCGGGAACGATATAGGCATTAGATATCGACTTCGCCACACATGAAAAATGACAAAACCGCGGGTACAGGACCTGAACACCGCAAAGTGAAAAAAAAATAGCTCCAACTGTCGGCACATGACTCCAACCTTGCAAAGATGAAGCAAACAATAGAAAACAACAAGCAACAAACCAGCGAGGAAGAACGAACATGCCCAATTGCAACCGCATGACCTCAAACTCGCAAACTTGAACTAAACAACAAAAAGAAACAACTGATGAACCAACGAACCAACAAACAAGAAACAACCGACGAACCAATGAACCAATGAACAAGAAAAAACCACTGAACTAGTAAACAACATATGTATCTCCAATGAGTACCAAATTGCATCCCAAGCATAGAAGGAACCCGAAATATATGAACACCATGTGAGAAGAAATAATTAAACATTCTTACTTGAAAACTGCAAACAATAAACAATAAAGAATGAATACAAATGAAATTATGGCATCGAAACTTACTCCGCAATGATGAATAACAAAAGTGCATGTCAAATTGTGGGTGCATGACTTGGACCCCACAAAGTAAAAAACAACTCCAATTGCGGATGCAGGACCCCAACCTTGCAAAGTTGAAAAAAACAAAAGCAAGCAACAAGAACCAATAGGTCCAATCGTAGGTGAAGGTCCTGAACCTTGCAAACTTGAACCAAACAACAACAAGCAGCAACCAACGAACCAATGGACAAGAAGAACCCACCAAACCAGTAAAAAATGTATGTATCTTCAACGATGACCAAATTGCATTCCAAGCATAGAAGACGTATGAAACATACAATGGCTATGCAATTGGCGGTGGATAACAATATTGTTCGAATTCACTGCAACATTGTATGGAAAAATTTGAGGAAAAATATACTGTGAGAAGCCTATTTAGGTAAACATTTAAGGCTGTCAGGTTGTTTAAGGGCCTCACAGTATGCAAACATTTAAGTTGTCATGCCTGTTTAAGGAACTCGCGCTATGTAAACATTTAAGCTATCATGCCTATTCAAGTACCTAAAAAAGAGTGTCAATCCTCTAAACCTTCGGTATGTAAACATTTCAATACAAATAGAAATAATAAAAACATTAAAAAACAACGTCGATGCATAGAAATTTCGGTATGTAAACATTTCATTAAAAATGTAATAAAAATTAAAAAAGAGCATCTAACCTCAAAACTTTGGATATCTAAACATTTACAACATTGGGAACAATGAAGCTAGCAATAAGACCTCTAATATATTCTGCAATGAGATGATGACATATAAGGTTTTTTTTATTATATAAAAAATAATGTTTTTACTTCTATAGTTCGAACAATACAAATGATGCAAAAATTTATAGTCAAAGGACATATTAATATGAAGTCAACGAATTATTGATCGCTATAGTCCCTCTACGCCTTCAGAAGGGACTAATAACTAGTATGAAGAAAGTGTAGAAGGACCACCTATAAATATAATTGCCATAGTTTTTATTTGGACATTATACATATTATGAGAGTAGGGTTGCTATAAGCTATAGATTTTAGGGGGACAACGATATTGAGTTTATATAAAAGTAACACCCAAGTTTTTTTTTCCATAGAAATAAATATTACAACTAATGAAAGAACTTTGTGTTTGAATGTGTATAGGTTTAAGTGCTAAGCCTAAGTGTTACTGAAAACATTGAAAGATATGATGTTTACAAGGTGTCTAAGATGTCAGATTAGGTGATGTTAAATAAATTCCTAACTTTAATTGAGAAGTCCTACTATTTTTTTAAGGAAGAATGTTTTGTTGGATGTTTCAAAGCACACATGGGAAGATGATATTTCCCACAAAATTTGTACATCTTGGTTTGTAAATGTGTACATGTTTATAAACAAAATTTCTCTCAAAAAAGGATTGCCTCTAATTTTTCAAAAACTCGATTGCTTAAACTGTATCTCTATTTTAAGAAACTTTGTGTTTTTTTTTTATCATTATGTTAATTGTATGTGTAGGAAGAATTGAAGCATTGTATACAAGTTTTTTTTATGTCTTGGATAAGAGATAGTTGTAGAAGCTCAAAAGAAATTATCTCACCTTAGTTCAAAAATTCAGCATCCAACATATTTATGAAGACATATTGAATTCCCTACTCCTTGTGTTGTTTGTATATATTTGATAAATTTGAATATGACATTGACTCAAGATAATTAATTTGAAATATTAAAGTGTAGTTTTGTTTTAAGAAACTTTGTGCTTAACAAAGTTTCATCATTATGTTCATTACATTAGCATTTTTTTAATATCGATGTACACTTTTTTGTTTTCAGGAGGTGGTAAAGTGAAAGTGTTAGATCCATATGACAATGTTGTTGCCCATGTTTGATGAATTCACTCACTTTTGATAATCTATGGAGTGAAATTAAGTTGTGAAGATGGTAACATCAATATTATTAAGGTCACAAGTAACATCCCCTTCCATATGAAGATAAACTAGATGGATGCAAATGCTTGAAATATAAGGAAGGACGTTTCATTTAGTGGCCTTTGAAGTATATGGAAAAGTTGTTGATGATTTTCATGTACTTGTCTAGTTGGAGATTGCAACCCTTGATGTTGTTGAGTGTATGGAGGAAACTTTTATCATGTATTAGTGGATAAGCTGGAAGCTCAATACTATACTTGAATTTACACACACACCTTTTTTAGATTATATATGTTTGAGCTTGATTTTATGCATATAATGTTTAATGTGAGTTTACATGTTCATAATTTAATCTCTTTTTTATTCACATGATTCACATGTATAATAATTGTTTTAATTGTTTAAGTATAAAATTTTAGGCATTGTCTAACTGTTCTACGCTTTGGCCCTTTTTCGCTGGAATCCGACGACATCAATATGCATGAAATCACAAATTTTTGTTATTTAAATTGCATTTTGAATGAAAAAATAGATTCAACGTGCTGGAAAACCCATGGGGCACTCAGATTATACAAAATTAACCACTCAAATCTACAGATCCAACAGTTTATCGTTGGATTTCGAGCAAATTTAAACAGAAAATATCCCTGGAAAAGTACCAAAATGTAGAACAATTAGACTGCGACTATAATTTTATATATTTGTTTAATTTATATTTGATCAACGTCAATATTCTACAGTGACATTGTACAAAACCAAAAATAGATATAATGATTATGAACTACTAAATTAACAATAAATATAATAATTATGAATAACCAAACTATTAATAAAATATATAACAATAATAATTATATATACTACTATTAATTTAATCCCGTTATCAAGGACTAGGATTGTACTACTAATATTGTGCTTTATAACTAGACTAAATATATTACAAAATGACAACAATTAATGTCTTATTAAATTAGTAAATATACTGCAAAATCATGTAATTAATGACTTATTAAACTAAAAAATATACTATTAAATGATAACAATTAATGTAATGTCCCTAATACAAACCCTTTGTAATTGTACATATAGGATCGTGAGCCATTGGTACCAATTGTAAATGTAATTGTACATATAGGTTGGTGAGTTGTTGGCATTAAGTTTTGGTGTTGCGCGCAGCCGAGTAGTGCATAGAGAATTGCTATCAAAGATAGGGTGCACACATTTTATAGTGTTATGCACACCTGGGTAAGTGCCTGTGGTTTCACATCAAAGAAAGGGTGTGCACATTTCACTGTGTTGTGCACACAAGAATGACCTGGGAGTGTGCATCGAGCCTAGTTATATATATGTATATATATGATTCTATATGTATTGAGGCCAGAGAGCCTATGTGATTATGAGGCTGGTGAGTCAGGACGCAGATATGACAATGTGCCTATCCATGTAAAGTGTAATCATACTCAACCATTAATAATATTACATCAATGCACATAGACAAACTTAGAAGAAAAGAGACGGGAGGCTAACTCCACCAGAAAAGGGAAAAAGGGGGTGGGACTTAAGTCCTAGGGAATATTTTATAATATTTCTGGAAAAGTGTATGTAGTGGATAATTATTTTATCCTAAGTTCTCGAGGGAAGGGAACGATTCACCAAGTGGCTTAAGCTACTTTTGAAGGTAGAAAGTGCCGAGTTGATGACATGCAATATATATTGTTGGCCTTAGTGTATTTTGGGGGAAGGAGGATTATTCATGATTCACTTTCTCGTGAGCAGAAGGGGGTCATAATGTATGAAAAATCTAATTATTACCTTATCTGTAGAGAAAAGCGTGTAAGTGTTTTATGTTTTGTAAACCGAGTCTTTTTGTCAAAGAGGCGATTTGTCGGGCCCATGAGTAGTCTCTCTGGGTGAGATATTTGTTGTTGAAGAGGCAGGTTGTCAAGCCCATCATCATACTCTTCAGGTGAGAGTTTTGTTGGGAATTTTTCCCTTGTGCGTTGGGCATTAGTTGCAGGGCTCAAAGACTTCCTGTCCAACCTATTGCTGGTAACTCTAGAATGGAAGTGGGGCATCTGAAGGACTGTTGAGCAGAGAAGGGGCACACTTCCTTGGGTGTGAAAAGTGTGTGGGGAATGAGAGACACTAGGCTAGTTGCAGCAACAAACACCTTGGGTTGAGAATTTGTTTTGAGTATCAGACCTTAGCCTGTGACTAGGAACCATTTTTTCCTGGTGGAGTTAAGCCCCAACTCGGGGGTGAACTGTTGTTGAAAGTGTATGAGAAACATAGTCTACAACTAGGAGGAACGTATGAATTATGCATGCAGTTGGTGACTTTTATAAAATACAAGTGTCATATGTTATGATCCAACTCCTTGAAAATGATAATACATTCCACTTCGAGGGGGAAACCTCCTTTTACAATATATACAGTTCAAAATAAAATATCAGATGAGATAAGACAATCCTAATAATATATCTCCTTGATATATATAAGAGACAAAGGGGTACAATTATGATGAAAGGGTGCAATGAAGGGTTCTAGACAACCTACTAGAAATGTAATAATCCAATATCTAGGGATTAGTAAGGGGTTTTATACATAACATGGGGCTTTGTCTAGGGCTGGACATCTTATGTACTTGTCTCATTTTCTGTGTGCATATTTATCTATGTTTTCCATGGTTTAATTATTGTATGTTGTAGAATATAAGTAATTATTATTATTATGTATATTGTTGCTTGCACATGTAAGTGTGGTGCTGCTAGTCATTATCTTGGTTGTGCCTAAGTATGACATATGTTGATAGTTTTCCTATAAGTTAACCTTATGATTTGGTATGAGCCTTTGGGGATATGTTTGAATGGTCGTGCACACATGGAATACTCTGTGTGCACCAAAGGATGGTTTTTCTTACACACACTAGGAAGCAGTATGTGCACAAGGAGAATAGATTTGGTGTGTGATGCCAGGATGATTGCGGGCACAATAGTGTTGCGTGATCAATACACTAGTGTGTAGTTGTTTGAGTTACTTCCGCTACTTAGAGTTGTGTTAAAAGGAGAAATTTAGTGTAGTGTGACTCAATTTGAGGTTAAGCACATTAATTCAAGTGATGCTGCGTAGATTAGTGTTTAGTATAGAATCCGCGTAGTGAATTTTCAGAGTAGCGTTGTTCAATAGTAAGTTGGATGATGTTACATTGTGGTTTTAGAGTGCATAAATAAGGACCATTTGTAGTAGTGGGACCCAAATTGGTTGGCTGGCTATGTTACATATTAGTATTAGAGCGACATAATTTGAGATCATGCGACGTGGCCCATCCTGGGTGGTTGGGGATGTTATAATTAATGACTCAATAAACTAGTAAATATACTAGATAACATTTAAGGACTCATTAAACTATTAAATATACTTACAAGATAACAAATCAGATCAACCAATTAATGACTAAGAGAGATACTACTAAAATTTAGTCCTATTATAAGAGACTGTGATTATATTACCATTAGTCGCCGCCCCCAAACTTGTAGCTTATATGCATGTTTTATTTGTTTTTATCGGTAACAAATTATCTAATTTGTACATGTGGTGGGAAAGTGCAGTCTTGACATGAAGCATGATTTCTCAAGATTGTTATTTTATGACATAGCTCTAAGAACAATAACAACTACACAATATGCTTGTTGATAAAGTGTTGATCTTAGTTCTTGTTATCACACAATATTGCACCTCCATGCAAATCCTTCACAAGGTGTAAAATGAGTGGAACATTAGAAGATGTTACCACTGTCACCTACACAATAACTTCCCTCATTTTAGTGAAAGATAAATCCAACACAAGGGAGGCTTCCCTAGTATCTTCAAGGAATCCTAAGGAAAGACACAATAAACTCTAATGCCTCTTATGTAGCTACCCAGTTTTACCACCAATGGAGTATATCAAACAAGGTGAGGATAAGGTGGTTACTGAAAGTGATTTCCAGATTTGAGGTGATGTAGATTAAGGGCTTGTTTAAAAGGCTTATCAAGTCAATATTTAGTCCAAAATGATCCCCAAACCCTAAAAATCAAGAAAATACTAATGGTGGTTGMAAAMTTGTATAAAGAATGATAAATTACWACAATAACACRAGTTATARCAACATTAAGGTTTTTATTCCTTGAAACCAATAATGAGCAAGTAAAATTAGGGCTTAATCAATAGATAAAATTAGGGTTTAGACAACTAGCAAATTTTGAAATAGTAAATGCATATAACAACCAGAGAAGCTAATATGTCTATCTCTAATTAGGGTGTAATAAAAATCAACAATGCAATTTTATGGTTTTAGGATGATTTCCAAGTCAAATATATGCACAAATACCAAGGCGTTTTGGTCTTTCTAGGGTTGGAAATGTATATATGATATTACAAAATGCTAGCTTTACCGTAAAACATAAAATAGAAGGTTAAAATTAGGTTTATGATTGGTTAAAGGGAGAAGAATAGTGCATCCTATATTTTTTTGGGAATATGGAGTTAATTAAGGACTCCCTTAAGGAGATGTAGGTATATCTAGGGTTGTCCATTACAAACTCAGGAAGATTCTCCTAGTTCTTTACAAAACTTCAAGATGATTCAAGGGAAGATACTCCACCAATAATATTCCAAGAGCTTTGAAAAGAGAGATTTGTTCAAGAAAATATGAAGATAATGCACAACCACCACTAGAGAAACACAATTACACTTATAATAATTCATAAATAAAATCCACAAGATAAGACCACTTACTAAAGAAATATTTCAATCTTCAAAACCCTAGCAATGAGCATCCATAAAGAAGTAAAGTCATCCAAAATATAATCTCCATTAGAATTTACTCTAATTAACCATCCATAACAATTTAGAGAACATAAAGAGTAGACAAGTAGTAGTAGTTCTCCACAAGTAGCAATGATTCAAATGATAAGTGCTTCTCTCATTTATATGAGAGATCTAGCACCCTTCTCATTAAAATAACAATATTTTCCTTGCAAAATCCCTAGGAGAATATAATATGTCTTTATCTATTTACAAACCCTAGAGATAAGGCCATGATACATGTCACCTTTTTTCCTTGGGAAACATGTCTCCTTTTTGCCTCAATTTTCATGTCCATTGTTGGGTGGTTTTTTTGGCACGTGGTTTTTTGCTAATGGTTTTCTATTTTCGGTTAAGGAATTAGGGTTTTTGTCTAATCTAGGTCATTGGATTAGGGTTTTGGATGCTATTGGATCCTATATGTATACTGTATTGTAAACAATGTATGGTGTGGATGAATATAGAATATGTTGGTTTTCTCGGTTTGGGTTTCCAGGGGAAAAATATCTGTGTAATGTGTGTATTTTCCATTCTATCTTTTCTGTTCTTTTACTAAAAATATACTTGCAATAAATAATTGTACAAGGTTAAAATCTACACTTTCCTCATGAAGAGGTAACTTAGTGGCCATTTTTGGGACTTCCACCTAGTGACTTGGCCATGAGGTTTTGAGAGATACTTGAAGTAGATAATGCATTGTCCCTTGGATTTTACTACCCTAGTTCAAGTAACTACAACTATTTCATTCTACCTTCACTTAGATGCACTCTCGACGTATTTCAAGATCCTTAATTAAAATTGAATTCAAAGGACTAATTTTTTCATCCATATTTGCTTAAAATATGCCAGGGTCTTAGAGGTGTTACTTCATCATTTATTTCATATTGCTTTACTTTGGTAAAATATTTTCATAATTAATTCAAATACTTGAGAATATATCACCATTGTGATTCCTTATTGCCTAACCAATCTCTTAGGATCCATGGTATTACACCATATTCAAACTTACTGGATATGTGTACTACTTCCATTCATATAGTTGGGGCCCTTATGGTAGGATTGGGAGGAACTATAGGATTGAGAGGATCTAGAGGACCACCACCTCCACTACCCACTCCACATTTGACTAATCCTTCCATTAGAGGAAACCTTTCTCCCAAAATATTTCCATTCATGGAAAATTTATATCTTCTTGACCTTTTAAAAATTATTAATGACCCCATAATTTATGATGCAATTTGGCCATTCACGCCCACCAAGTTGTCGTTGGACATCCCTAAATTTGAAGGAAAAATTCACGAGGACCCATGGAATCACATAATGACTTTTTATTTATGGTGTACTTTTAATAACATCATGAAAAATTGTGTTTGACTTAAGGTCTTTTAATGAACCTGTTATCACTCCAAGAAACTCCTTAGGGTTGTAGACTAAGGATGCTTGGTAATTTAAAAATAATGTGTAGGAATGCTTGGAACAATGGGATCCTCAATGATTAATGTAATAGACAACTCATCATACATCAAAAGAAACTGTGCTTTCAGGAAACAATAATCAGATCAAATAATTTGAAAGGAGAGGATGAAGAACACTAATCTTGATTGCCAATTACAACTGGATGTAGGGATTAATGCAAGATAGAAAGAAAATCCTTCACTTCAAGTATATGATCTCAATAAAGAGATAACAGTCTTTATAAGCTAAGATAAACTGAAATAAAGTACAGAAAAGGAAGCATGAATATTTCTGATATTGAAAACGAAAGGAGATTGCAATTTTATTATATCATAAGAGTCTATACAGTAGCACAAAATGTATTCCCAGTTTGAACCCTTGTCTCTTAGAAAAGATAGGAATTTATAGCCTTTTACAATCAGTTTCTAAGATCCTGAAAACTTGGATCTGTATCTAAAAATAGCAAATCAAATTAACTAAGACAATCGATAACAAAGACTAGTGACTAGACTAGCATTCGAACTGTCTTCCATCTCAAAATTTGACAACTGTGCTTCATCAGCTTCTGGAATCTGTTGTGTAATGAAACAGGGTAAAGGCACCTGTCTTGGCAGCTGGATTTCTTCAGTTACTCATAGTCGAAACTTTAGGAGACCAATTTATCATGTGGTTTTAAAAATTCCCATGAATCTCTGTTGTTGAGTATTTTCTAGCTAAGTAGTTAATCCTTTAATGCTCTGAACCTCTTTAAATCCTTTGAAAAACGCCCTGCTCCATCTTTAGATTTCAAAAATTATTTTTGTGCTTTCACCAGCTAACTTGCCTTATGATTCGCTGGTTAGCTGGTGAAAGCTCTGCCTTTCACCAGCTAACTGGTGGTAAATTTTCCCTTTGCGCTAGTGAAAGCTCTGCCTTGGCCCAAAATGAACTTTCACCTCCAAAACTATTGTTCTATCAGAAACTCAAAGTGTCTCCACTTTATCCCCTTGCATATTCACAACAACCTAAGCTAGCACTTGCAGATCTGGGTGTGACTTCTGCTTTTGCTTTAATTTTCTAATCTTCCTCTTAAGGCGTTTTGCTAACCACCATAGACTATTATAGTCTTTGGTGATTTTCTTATTTATTTTCTTATCCTTGACACTTTCATGAGCCAGATTTTCAAATGCAGCATTTGTTTCTACGAAATTATCAGACAGAGTTTTGTATCTCTCCTTAACTACTCTTTCCAAAACCTCCTGTTGAGCAATCACTTCTTTAAGTTGCTTGATTTTCTGTGTTTTCTTTGACTTTGTGCTCTTTGATGTTTCACCTTCATCAGTGTGAGTAAAAGTCTCACAATCCTGTGCAAATTCAATGGAGTGTTCAGGGCTTTTAATGGCAGGGCTTTCATCTTCTTGCTCTGGCTCTGAGTTTGTGTATAGTAGATTTAAGATTTTTGTTTTCTTTTCTGTAGGCTGTTCTGTAGTGGTTTCAAAATCTAATTTTTTCTTTGACCTGTGAGACCTTACACCAGATATCCTATCTTCTGGTGGTCCTAGAAGAGTTCTCCTCTTCCTCGAGCTGCTTTGAGGAGCCAATTGCCTTTTCCAGCTCTCTTCTGTTCATTCATAGGCTGAGTTTGAGTTTCAAATCCCTCCCAAAAAAGAAAATGTTGCCAAGTCCTTCCTTTTTGTCTTAGCTCTTCCAGGATTATCAATTTGATTAGGCCAAAGTGACAAAGAGTTTTCTTCATACTTAGAGGTTCATCTCTAATCTTTTTACAGACTTTAGTTAAGCTCTTGTGCAAGAAGAAAGGTAAATTTAGGAGAGTTTTCCCTGTAAAATGGTCTAAGGGCTTGAAATGGTATAACATCAGTTTGTCGTACCTGCCTTCTGAAGTTATGTAGAGTTGGATTCCCTTAAACAAATCCTGCCACTCATCCTCTAAATGAGAAACTGACATGCTTTTCTTCCATGCATTATTTCTTAATTCTTCCTTTAGATATGCTCTAAAATTTAGGTTCTTGGTTGCTGTCGTTTTGAACCAACTCTGCCCTGATCTAGGTAAACTGGTCATTGCAGCAATGGTGACTTGATCCACAATGATTTCTAAAGACCCAACACAGGCTTTGTTTCCATCGTATGTTTTAGCAAATGCTTTAGCTGTTGATTGGTGACAGTCGTTCTGTAACTTCTCGACATATCCCATGCAGCCTGCGTCTGAGAAGTGTTTTTTTACCTCTGGATGTGCCTGTAGAAAAGAAAGACTGTCCAATTCTTTTCTTAACAAGGAACCACTTCGTCTCCTTGCCATATGCAATTCGAACCCGAGATAATTTTTCACACAAAACACTGCAATCTGCTGTTTGAGCCGAGGTTTTGCGTTGGTGAAAACGCTCGACATTGTCTTTCAAAAATGAAAACTTATCATATGCTTGTGGATGATGCATGTTGGGGAAATGATGCATCGATTTGATGTCACCAACCGAGTAGTACCTCTCCTTTACCTTTGATGATGGATTTGAACTCACCATCTCCAGCGCCATTATCGTGAAGCATGAATTTCTGAACACGATCCTCTTTGCAATCCGATTTAGACGTGCAAACCCAAATATTCATCATTATCCACTTTCACTAGCGCCTTATAATGATTACATGACGTGTGTTGAGCATGTCATCTTTTGATTTTTTGAAAACGTGGAGAAAACACACATGATCCGCGCTTTCACCAGCTAACGGCCTGTGGGAAATGCTCCTTAGCTATTGAAAATCGCCGCTTTCACCAGCTAATCATCATCTTTGAAACATGCGTTAGTTGTTGAAAGTATTTTCATGAAATTTTTAAAGAAAAGACTTTTATGGATCATCTTATTTCTAAGATATAAATTAAAACCTAAGTTTTGCTACTAGAAAAACTTAAAACAAATTGGAGAAAACTACTAATAGCCATGTTATCAACCACAAAATGAAACCATAGTGACTGATTCATTTTGGGAGCTAACATTTGGCTCCAACTGGGATGGACACCTCCCTGTGACGTGACCAATAACCTAGCTAGACTCAGTAGCCTTTATTACAAAAAAATTGAAAAAAAAAAATATTTTTTTCTTAGTACCATTGGGCATGGAGTTATTCAAGTGATAGAAACAAAGAAAACAAAACTGAAAAGAATATGTACAAGTAGAACAGGGCTTTAAGAAAAATCCTTATGAAAAATAGGTCTTTAAAAAGCGCCCGTTGAAAGGGCCACCTGCTACTGCCTCGCCTGCAAGATTTTGGAGAAAAAAGATATTGTTCTTCTAAACCGTTGTTATGACGAAAGGACCTGTCCAGAGAGCATCAAATTTTCCATGTTTCCCCTTCTCTTTTCTTTCTGCATCCCACTTTAAGACTAGTTCCCCTGTTTTGAAGATATTTGATTTGACTTTCTTGTCGAAGATCTCCTTCATTTTTTCTTGGTGTAATTCTGTCTTTTCCAAAAGTTGCTCTCTATCTTGCTGTAACTCTACCAAATTATGAATTCTCCGAGTCAAATCACTTGGTTCAGAATCAGTTTCTTGTAAAAACTTTGCAACTGGCAGTGCAAGTTGAACAGGAAATATGGCTTCAGTACCATATACCAACTTGAAAGGAGATGTACCAATTGATTTTATACATGTAACCATGTCAGCCCACAAAGCAAATTTCAGCTTGGAATCCCAACCTCTGGTATTTTGTTCAAGTAGATTCTTTATAATTCTGACTAAACTCTTATTTGATGACTCAGCTAAGCCATTTCCTTGCAGATAGTAAGCAGTGGAATGTACTAGCTGAATTCCCAGCTCTTCACATAATTTTACCAAGTGCTTATCTTTGAATGCAACAACATTATCAATGACTATTCTCTTAGGGTAGCCAAATCTGGCAAATATGTTTTCTTGCAGAAAATTTATGATGATAGTATGATTGGCATTCCTGGTAGGAATAGCGTCAATCCACTTTGTAAAATAATCAGTGGCAACAAGGATCCACCTATGCTGACTACTAGAAGGCGGGTGAATCTCACCTATGAAATCCAGACCCCATTGCTGGAAAGGACCTGTGACCACTATAGGTTTGAGGGGAAGAGACTTCAATCATTTTTTGCCTTCAAATCTTTGGCACTTGTCACATGTTCTCACAAACTCACACACATCTGAAAATAAGGATGGCCAGTAATAACTAGATCTTAAGATTTTATGTGCGGTGGTTTTCCAATAGTGATGTCCTCCACATTCACTATTATGGAATTCAATCATGACCTTAGTTGCTTCTTCTTGGTTTATGAACCTCAACAATAAACCTATTGGATTTTTCCAGAACAATAAGTTGCCATTGATGCATAAATTCATGGCTTTGAGCTTTAAAGCCCTTCCTTGTGTCTTTGTCAAATCTGAAGGGACTGATTAAGTTTGCAGAAAATGATCAATGTGACTGTACCATTTGCAATTATCTAGGTGAGATGAGACCTGCATTTCCTCACCTTCTTTATTCTCTGAAGACTGAACATTATCTGCATTAATACTTACCAAATTTATTTCGAGCAGCCTACAATTTTCTTCTGCCAGAAGTTTGGCAAGGCCCTGACCCTTCACAAGTTTTGTTGGTTTAATTTCAACATCAAATTCAATCAACTTTGCTATCCACTTACTCCTTTTTCCATCTATGTCGGGTTGTATAAGCACATATTTAACTGAACTGGAGGGTACGAAGGCTATTACCTTGGCCTGAAGGATGTAAAATCTGAAAGCTTTCAATGATTTGATAAGTGCATATGATTGTTTCTCTAACAATTCATACTTTACCTCTGCGTCCCTCAAGACCTTACTGAAGAAGGCAACTGGTTGCTCCTGATCATCGGCATTTTTCTGCAAGAGTATTGCTGCAATTGTATCTCTTGAAGAAAATGAAAAAATGTAAAATACCTTGGTGAAGTCGGGGCTGATCAAAACAGGGGCTGTTGTGATGGCTTCCTTGATAGCATTGAATGAGTGTTTGGCTTCTTCAGTCCATTTTACCTCAGAGTCCTTTCTTAACATAGCAGTAATATGCTTTGTGTGTTCTACAAAGTTTACTATAAACCTCCAGATAAAGTTTATAGTCCCAAGGAAAGAATGAATGTCCTTCTTTGATCTAGGGAGAGACAAATTTTTAATTGCTTCTACCCTTTTTGGGTCAATTTTCACCCCATCAGCTGAAACAATATGTCCAAGTAATTTCCCTTCCTTAAGTGAAAAATTTGATTTTTTTGGATTAAGAGAAATGCCATACCTTTAACATTTTAGAAACATCCTTTTTAAGTGCTGCAAATGAAGTTCATGGTTGCTCGAAAAAATAGTGATATCGTCAAGATATATCAGGACAAATTTATCTTTTTCTCCAACGAAAGCAATGTCCATCTCCCTTTGGAATGTCTCTCCTGCATTCATCAATCCAAAGGGCATCTTTTCGTACATAAATGTACCCCATGGAGTAGTAAAAGCAGTCTTTTCTTTATCGTCCGGATGGACAACAATCTGGCTGTATCCAGAAAACCCATCAATAAAAGACATCACCTTTGATCTTGACACCTTCTGCAAAATATGTTCCATTTTGGGCAGATGGTAGTTTTCCTTCCTAGAGCACTTATTCAAATTTCTGAAGTCGATGCAGAGTCTAATCTCTCCATTATTCTTCTTGATTGGTACAAGATTTGCAACCCATTTTGAATATCTGAGAGGTATGATGATGCAGGCATCCAATAGTTTTTTTATTTCCCTTTCCATTGTAGACAACAACAAAGGATTAAAGGACCTAAGTTTTTGCCTAAATGGCTTGGTATCTTTGTTCAAGGGGATCTTATGCTGAATTACCTCTATGTCGAAAGTCTTCAAGTCATCATATTGCGAAGTGAAGATGTCAGCAAACTCCTTTAGCAATTCTCCATAATAATCCTTTTGTTTTTAAGTCAAATGTGAAGCTAAGTTGACATATTTAGGATCCTGTTCACTGGCTACATTATACTGCAAAACTTCTGAATCTTTTTCCCCATTTTCCAATTTGACAGCCACATCATTATTATCAAAAAGCCTTTCCAAAGGGACCAAACCTTTAGGAACTCTGTTTGTAGATAGCTGGACTATTTCGTGTGCTGTGATTTTGCTTCTGAATTTTGTCTTCTCGATTTTAGCGTCATGTTCATTCTCCTGATCAATTTGAAAATATGCAAACTCATCAATCACTGCAAGAAATCTTGTGAGCTCAGCATCGTCTTCGAAAACCTTCCAAAATTTTACATTATCAGGGAGGGATGGCCTATATTTAACTTGAATTTCGTAATTCAATTTATGAGGCAGAGGGGGTATGAAAGCACAAGCCGACACAGCTAATGAATCAACTAATTCATTCATTGCTCTAGGTACATATGAAATTTTAAAATCTACAAAAGTATGAATTTCCCTCAAAACCTCATCTCTGTATGCTTTCAGCCTGACATGTTTTGCTTGAAAGGACTTATTCACCTGCTGAATGATCAATTCTACATCTTCGAATACCTGCAATCTTTTAATCTCCATCTCTTTGGCTGCATTTAGCCCCAGAAGTAATTCCTCATACTCAACAATATTATTTGTCACTTTAAAATCAAGTTTAAAGGACAAATGAGAAGTTTTCATAGAAGGAGAAATCAATACCACCCCTGCTCCTGTTGATTCTTTGGTACAAGAACCATAAAATAACATGGTCCAAAGATCGTCCTCTGCTGTTTCTGTGGGCTGAACTGCGGGCTTTCTGAGCAACAATGCATCTGGTAATGAATTGTCAATTTGCAAAATACAAGATCCCATACCTGTGTCGACAGAATAGATAGGGTGATTGGATGGATTTTGTTCATCACTGATTACATATGCCAACTGTGATTCCCTGTATAAAATTTTGTTCACCCCTCCAAAAATAGGGATAGTAGCATAGGAGAGATCCATTTGAAGAGTGCCACCTAGCCTCTTCATCCATGATCTTGATAACAGACATCCAAATTTAGATGGTATGTCTGCCACTACTATGTCCATAACCATAGTCTTCATGGATGCTTGGGTTAAGGTTACGGCCAAATCCTTGATCATCCCAAGACATTTGACTTTTCGAGAGTCAAAAGAGAAAAGATCATGATAAGACTTGGTGATCTCCAGCCCAAGCTCATCCATGACCGCCTTTGGCATCAAGTTGTGAGAAGCACCAGAGTCCAACAAACAGTTATGCAATGTTTTCTCATGAATATTTAGAGAGATGTAAAAGGGAGGACAACTTTCATCTCTATCTTCTATCATTTGGCCCAGAGTAATGGTTGGCTTTTCATAATTTCCCTTTAGCTTTTGAGAGGCTAAAATATTTGATTCCACCTCAAGGGCAGCATCTTGTATGAGAGATAATGTCAGTGACCTCCTTTCTCTCAACAATAAACAGAAATCTAAATCAAAAGCATCAGAATATGTGATCTTGGCAGAAGAATCTGAAGGTTTTATCTCTACTGGTATTTTATCGTACATCCGGTTAAATATTTTAGTGAAATCAGAGACTGGCTCACTATTTTGTTTCATTAGATTTCCAAATTCTGTGATAAAGTATACAAAATCTCTTCTATCACCCCAATGTTTCAAAAAGGTCTCATCCAATTGCTCGATTCCAGCTATGGAACCAGCAGGGAGTTCTTTGAACCATTTCCTAGCATGGCCATCTAAACTTTGGACAAAGACTCGTGTCCAAACATCTTCCTCTTCAATATTAAGGTTTTCAGCATAACTGTAGAAAGACTCAATATGTTCTTCAACAGACACATCGCCTTCGCCTATGAATTTGGGCATATACTTCTGATAGTCTCCCATTGGCATGGCTGATACTGGGTTTGGAAATATAAGTGGTGCATACCTAGTAGCTAGGATTTGTTGCATCTTCGTCAAAGGAGGTGGTGTAGCCATAACTTTCAGGGGTGAGAAAGGTGATGGTTTCTTTTTCGATTCTTCAACACTGGAGGAATGTGAAGGAGGTGACTCTTCTAATGGGAAAGAGGTTTGATATGAGTGTCTATAAAAATTTGCAAGCTGTCCAGCTAAATTTTCTTCACCTTTAGCAGATAGCTCTTGGAGAAGATGTTCAATAGCAAGGAGGCTAGTATAAATGTTTAAATGATCTTCTTGTTGCTGAGAATGAAAAGACTCAAGAGAAGAAGAACTATGGCTAGTTTCTAAAGTCTTGGATGTTTTTTCAATCAAGTTTGAATCTATCAATTTATCATCATTAGTATTTTCCCGTTGATCAAAAGGAGTTTGTTCTTCTATAGTATTTATAGCTATTTTTTCATCAATGTTCTTTGAAAAGAACTCAAATTTTTTTGTAGTAGATTTTCCAGAACTAAAAAGAGGATTACCTTCTGTATTTGATTTTGAAGCTTGACCCTGAATTGTCTTTCCTTTCCTGAGAATTAGTTATGGATTGGACACTGGTGTGATAGGTGATTCTTGAGGATTCGCCCTAGTACTGATCCTCTTAGGAACCAGGATGAACTTGTGGAGTTGCCAGATAGATAATTACAACCAACTAAAATGTCTAATCTTTGTCTATAATCAAAGATCAACTCTGTGTCGTATCCCAGGAAAGAAGAACTTAAATTTCATCTGCCCGACAACAACGCCAATTTATTATCACTCCAAGAAAATCCTTAGGGTTGTAGACTAAGGATGCTTGGTAACTTAAAAATAATGTGTAGGTATGCTTGGAACAATGGGATCCTCAATGATTAATGTAATAGACAACTCATCATACATCAAAAGAAACAGTGCTTTCAGGAAACAATAATCAGATCAAATAATTTGAAAGGAGAGGATGAAGAACATTATTCTTGATTGCCAATTACAACTGGATGTAGGGCTTAATGCAAGATAGAAATAAAATCCTTCACTTCAAGTCTATGAGCTCAATAAAGAGATAACAGTCTTTATAAGCTAAGATAAACTGAAATAAAGTACAGAAAAGGAAGCATGAATATTTTTGATATTGAAAACGAAAGGAGACTGCAATTTTATTATATCATAAGAGTCTATACAGTAGCACAAAATGTATTCCCAGTTTGAACCCTTGTGTTGGAAAATGTTTACCAAGTACCGTATGCTTGTCATTGATGGCAAGTACAACAGTGGAGATGGCAGGATAAGAAGGATAAAATCCCTTGGGGATTCGGACGTGAAAGCTCAGGAGGAACATGGTTGAGGAAAACACGTGCAGTAAAGGCAAAGCTCAAGATACAGGAGTTTGCAGAGGAGAAGGAAGACAAAGATCCACAGCCGTTGGATCCCATTCAAATTTCCTGAAAGACTGACAGCCGTCAGATCTGCAGAAGCTGTGAGGGAGATAAGCCTCGGGAGCAAGAAGAGAAGTCCCGACATGAGGAGTTGTCATCGGGATATCAGCCATCGGGAGATCGGAGTTCTCAAGGTCGTGAGAACCGGGACATTGAAAGTCTCGAAATCCCGACATAATCGGGACTGTCCATTTGGAAAGACGTGTGGCAGCGATCGGACGCCACCGGGAGAAGCTCGACAGGAGGCTTCATCGGAGAATCAGGAATCGAAGTTTCACGAGTCCCGTGAACAATTACAACAGAAACCCCGAAATCGTGATGAAAGAAATCCCGACTGAACCTGAACCGTCAGATCAACATGTGATCTAGACCGTCGATCCAACTCATGAAAACAGACCACGTCAGCTAGGGACACATGGCACAACTAGGTAATGAAAGGTGTCAGGCAGATTCAACACTTCAGTCACATGTAAGTCACGAATCAGAGTGACACATGGCAGTATTTAACATGTGTGAAACCACATGTGATGTCAGCAGAGTATCGGGGATCGAGACTTTGAAATGGCAAAGTCACTTGACATCAGGAATGCTGATTTTGCAATATGCGATATCGCGATGTAATCTGAGCCGTCAGATTAAGGTTAAATCTGAACCGTTGATTCCAGTCAATGGAGAGGCGTCAGGGATCGGGACTTTGAAATGACAAAGTCACTTGACATCAGGAATGTCGATTTCGCGATGAGCGATTTCGCGATTTAATCGCAGCCACTGAATAAAGATCGCATCTGGACCATTGATTCAAGTCTGTATCGGAGTTTCATGGATCGCGAATTCATGAGGCAAAGAACCCAATGCAACGAGAATCCTGATTTCGCGATATGCAAAATCGTGAGTGAATCTGAACCATCAGATCCAGAAATGATCAGGACCGTAGATGTAACTCCATATCATAGTTTTGGGGATCGCAAATTCAAAATGGAAAGAACTCAATACAACAAGAATCCCGATTTCGCGATGTGCGATATCACAATCCAATCGTAGCCGTTGAAACAAGTTAATATCTGGACCGTTGGTTCAACTCCGTGTCGGAGTTTCATGAATCGCAATATGGAGAGACATAAGGCTGTGGTCACAGCCCTTGGTCACGGGAAGAGAAGGAGTCAGTCCAGATAAGCTCCACATCGGAGTTTCAGGGATCGGGATTTGTAAGTGACTAAAACTATGAACGCCAAGAGTGCCGAAATCGTGATATATGAAATCTCGATTGGATCTGAACCGTTGGATCAAGTATTGATCGCAGGGCTACTGTTGCATGCAACAGTGAAACTGCCAGAAACCACTGATGGTTTCAGCCAGAGGACTAGAAGACACTTGGGAAAACGACCAGAGAAGCTGAAGAGTTACGATGAAAGATCACGCAGAGCACTCGAGAGGTGGAGAAGATTGGCGCGGTTGGAGCATGCAGAGGAATGGTGAACATTGCATGCATAAGGTGCACAAAAGCTATAAATACACAGTACATAGAAGAGAAGGGGTCGTGGTTGCTGCTGCTATTGGAGTTTGCAGTGATTGTAGCTGGTGAAGGTGATTAATGCATGAAGAAGGAAGATTGTGCAGCAACTGAATTGATCTAAAGAGGAACTGTGCAGTGAATAGACATGGCACACAGAGGATAAATCGCAAAAGAACAGACAGTGGAAGTGAGATGTGCAGAAATGCAGTGTGGCAGAAAGAGCAACGAGATACAGCAGAACAGTGATAAGTAGGGTAAGCCATTGTTGAACATTATATCACTGTAGTAAGTTTCAGATTCAAAGAGTTATATTTCAGGGTGGTTGGGAGGTGCTAGGGAGGACTGTTGTCCTCAGAGGTTCAAGTGGGTGCTTGAACATAGGGAGTTGGTGCTAGAAAATCCAGGGAGTCGGTGCTTCCTTCTAGGTGGTGCTAGAGAAAAACAGAGAGTTGGTGCTCTCAGCAAGTTGCAGCTTGCTAAACAGAGGTTGTAGCCTCATTATGAGTTGGTGCTCATATGTATGATAATGTAAAGAATGTAATTATTAATTATCATATAAAGAAAAAGAGGTTTTTACCCTATATGGGTTTCCTTGGAAAATATCTGTCTCTGTGTTTCTCATATATGTGACTGATGTTGAATGTGCTTGTGTTTATTTCTCTTCATTATTGCGATCATCATTCAATTTTTTCTGCTAAGAGTTTTAAAATAAGCATAATTATTTAAGCTCAGTAACAACTGATTCACCCCCCCCCTCTCAGTTGTCCAACAATTGGTATTAGATCCGGCCCCTTTTATCTAAAGGTAGATCCTAGAGCTTAAACATGTCAAGCCATGAAGGAAATTCAACCAATAAGGCCCCTCTGTTCAATGGAACAAACTTTACCATCTGGAAAGTTAGAATGAGAACCTACATAATGGCTTTAGGTGCAGATGTCTGGGATGT
>ML777768.1:184792-204063 GCA_009831015.1 Picea engelmannii | reverse complement strand
GGTTAAGGGGCCTCTTCTTATAAGGTCTAGTTGTGTTACCTCCCTATGGGTGTAAGCCTTTTTACTCCCTAGGGAAAACCAAACTAGCAAGGTAAATCTAGGAGGGTGTAAGCCTTTTTACTCCTAGAAACCTTTGCAAAGTGTCTTATCCAAGACAAATGTGAGAAATATTATGAAGGGTGTATGCCTTTATACTCCTCCCAGGGTTTAGACAAGAATGATCGTGAAACAAGAAGAAATAACAACAATATGTAGAAAATTCATTACCAATTTCAAGAGATAGCAAGATAAACCATTTTCTACCAAGAATATTTCACCACAAAGCAAGAATAAGCATCCAAGAGAGATAGCACATCACTTTTACACCAAGAGATAAGTACTAGCATCCAAAATTGCATAAGAGAGAGAAATTGTGAATTTCCCAAGTAGGGAAAAAATTTCAGCCAAGAGAGTATGTAACTATCAAGTGTGATATGTCTAAAACGAAAGTGAGAAGGTCTTTGTTTATACAAGACCTTGTAAACCATATTTTCCCACATACTTAGGGTAAAACACAAATTAGGGAGGATGACCTCCTTAATTTTCCCCTTTACAAGTTATAATTCAGTTTTACAAAAGAATAAATTCCTAAATGATGACATCATTCCCTTTAGGGGTGATGTTTTGGCATAATGATCAAGTCGTTGAGCTTCTTGAAGGAGACATTGGGACTCCAAAGGCAATATCTTCAAGTGAAAATGTTTTCCTCCATCCAAACGTTCCAATTCATCATCAAATCATCCAATACCACCAAGCCCTAGTCCTCCAAGTGTGACATCATGCCCCAGAGGAGTAGAAATTGGCCTCCAAAGGGGCTAAGAGGGATATTGAGTGACCTCCATGGAATAATCAAGTGCCTAGAAAGGAAATGTCACTCTTCCAAGATGTCTGAAAGAGAGGGGGAACATCATCCAAACTGCGGGGTTCATGCCCCAAATGAAGGTCCAAGTGACTTTGGCCCTTGATGATCAATATTTCACATGTCAAGGACCAACAAAGACAAACAAGTATGCCCTTCAAGGGTCCACATTGGATGATTTTAGGGGCTAAATTTCACAAATGGGCTAATTTTCCATGTTTTTCCCCAAAAAAGATTCGCCAATTTCCATTTTTTCTAAAAATTATTCACCCAAATTCCATAGAATAAAATTATTTTACCTCAAAAATCTCCAAATATCATTTATGGGCACCTTTGTTGATGGCTAGCCACATCTCTTTTCTCTTTTTGTTTTTAAGGAATAATGTTTCCAAACCCTTTATTAGTCATCAAATTTACATAGGTCACCAAGTAGAAGAAAATAAGGGGCACTAAAAAGGAAATGCATAGCCCACAAACGATCTACCTTGGAAAGTTTACGCAATTGACTAATTATTTGTTTTTTGGGTCCCTTAATTTTATTTTTTTAGAAGCATTTCATTGCTATCAGACTCCCAGGGTGAGCCTTTATTGCATGATGTTCTTTCTAGGGAACCTCCAAGTCTAATGTTCTCTTCTTCAAATGAAATGAGGTACATGCCCTTGTTGGGTCAATAAGCCCAAAAACCTAAAAGGTCGGGAGACGAAAAGGACGAAGTGATGGAAGGTGTAAAGTATGAGAGGGAATGGTATGATGACCCTTTAAGCCCCTGATAGAAACAATTTCCCTAAGCGTGTCCACCTACTAGGAAACCACAATAGTCACCAAGGTGAAATAGGGAAAAAAGGATAATTTCCAAGAAAATGTTTTCAAAATCAAGAAAGGATTCTTTGCAACATGTTCAAATGCATAAATTATTAGAATGACACTTGCCACAATACAGACTTGTTACCTCATGGAGAAAAACCTGTTGTCCTTTATGATCCAAGGTAGGTGTGGTGGATGTTGGTGCCATCGATCATATGGTGATGTATAGTGAATGAAGGGCTTTGCGTGATATCCTATCTCTCGGTACTCCATGTATGCAACATGAGGGCCTCGAGACATCATATCCTTAGCTTTCCATAGAAATGGGGGATAATATATGGATCCTACTTGGGGACATGTACTCGTCGTAGAGTGCATGACAAACTCAACGTCTCTTAGTAAGATCGATGTCTACACAAACTAAAACAAGAAAATTGTGGATATCTAGGGTGGCTCACTCATCCCTTGTAAATATAATAAAAAATTCAAAATTGCAACCAATCTTTTAAATTTTTTTTTTTTCAAAAATTTCTAAACTAATCATGTAATATGATGAAAACAAATGATGTAAAGAAATTATGCAATAATGCAAGTAGATAAAAAATGAAAAAAAATATAAGACATGCTAATATAAGTAAATGCAACTAACTACCATGAGAAAGAAAATGCAAATGAAGGGGAAAGAAAATGACCTACCTACTTACCTGGGGCCCCGAGGCCCTGAAAATGAAGTTATGAAAATGTCAGGTGAATTCATACAACTAGTGCAACCACCTTCTCACCATTTCATCAAGGTATCTCCCCCTGTGCTTAGTTATGTAATACAACAAAAATATGTGAAATACATAATAATCATGATTATAAATAAAAATATAATTGATCATGAAATGAATCTCATGATCATAAATAAACATATAATTGATCATGAAATGAAGCTCATGGAGATAGGTGGGAGGGAGGAAATTATGCTAGAAAGAATAACCACAAGAATGATTAATCCATATCTGAAGAGGGATACCATGTATAGACGATGAATCATCTTCATCTTCACTTGAAACATCATCACTCCGTGAAGGATGAGAGGAGATAAGAGATCCCAACAAAATCTGATGATTTCGTAGAGAAGAGGAAATAAGGTAAGTGACAACCTCAAGTCCAAAGAAAAAATATTTTTCGGCAATTAAAATACGTTGCTTATTTATATACAAATCCCTGTCCCAAACCCCAAGATGAAAATACTTATGTTTGGTAGTCTGAGCCTCTGACTGCTCTAGGTGGACCACAACTTGGTGTCCATTAGAATCTGAGCATGAGGGTGGTAAAAAATTTTCATAAAACAAAATCGAATCTCCAAAAGGATATGCATCACAACTCTCAAAGGATGATTGAAAGTCATCGTGAGTATATTGTGACAAGTCATCCTAAAATTGATGGAATAAATCTGTAACCATATCATCATCAGGCTGCCAAATATATGGATCACCCACTTGTGAAAAGCAATCTTTTGAAAGAAACATTTCTGCATTCTTTATATGAAAGGTACCCTTGATGTTGTAGATGGGATCTCTATAAAAAATGAAACAACCCATGTCCCATCTATGCCTCCCAATATGTATAAAGGTGTTTATGTGCTCATCAATCCAAGGGTTCCTTCATAAGACCATTTGTATGAATGAAATTGACCACCTCTTTGTTTTCATGTGCGGGAAGAACAAAGGTTGGGGAAGCTTCAACTGGATGATGTACTACCTGAAAGTCTTCTTCATATTCATGTGCGAGAGGAAGGAAAGACTGGATAAATTCACCTTCATCAAGAGGGAGAACAAATACTGATGTCTCATCCTAGTTCTCAACATGTTGCACTTCGTCGAAAATATAACTTTTCTTCTTGGTAGCTTTCTTGATGGACATGCTACTTTAACGCCTCTTCATTACAAGGGGATTAATCCTTAACATGAAGTACTTCACCTGATTGTTCCTGAAAGGATTAGAGAATGTAATATCCCTAGGCCAAACCTAGTTGTAAATGTAAATGCAAATGTACTTAAGTTGGTGAGCTGTTTGATATCATTTTTGTATGCACCTTTCATGGCATAGTGTGTGCATGTACTGCACAGTAAAATGATGAAGTTTGCACATTCCAGGATACTATGCGTAGTACCTTAAGTGCGCACGATTTTGAGGCCAGGGAGCCTTTGTGTATATGATGTGCTTTATAGGTTGGTGAGCCAATTTTGTGATGATTAGGCCAGAGAGCCTAGATGTTAAAGTCCAGTGCGCCTATTTTTGTATATGTCTCATTATTATTATAAAATACATCGATGTGCACATACCAACCACGATAAAAGAGTATGGGGGACTAAACTCCACTAGTTAGGGAAAGGGAGGGCTAAAATTTAAGGAAAAGGGGCTAATCTAGGGAGCTTAAGCCAAAAAGTAATATTATATTAATATTTCTTAAGGTATAAAGTATGGATAATAATTTTATCCTAAGTTCCAAAGTTGGGGACAAGTGGGCCAAAGTAGCTCCCAACATGAAAAGTGTCAAGTTGGGGACATGCATACATATTGTTTTGACTTAGTTCATTGCCCATCAATGTATCCATCATTCCTACCATCATTCAACCACCCAGTCAATCATCCATGAGAATTCACACACCCATTGAGATATCTTTCATACCTTCCTATCATTGTACTTGAACCTATATCCATAGCCATACTTGTTTGTGTAGCTGGTTACCTTGGGAGATGGACTGAAGAAGCAGGTTGTCGGGCCTATGGGATACTGAAGAGGCGGGTTGTCAGGCCCATGAGAAATTCCTCTATGGGTGAGAGAATTATTGGGAATTAATTTCCTGAGGGTGCTAAACTACAACCATAGTGCTCTGAGACTTCCTGTGCGACCTATTGTTGAATCCCAGAAAGGAAGTGGGACAGCCGAAGGACTGTTGAGTAGAGAAGGGGCACACTTCATGGGGTGGGACAAGCATGTGGGGAATGAGGGACTGTAGGTTGTTAGTTTTAGTGGGCACCTATGATGGAGTCATTCCTATTGTCTATGATCCATTAGCCTAGTTAGGAATCCCTTTACCCAGGTGGAGTTTAGTCCCAGCTCGAGGGTAACCCACTGCTGAGAGTGATGAGAAGTGTTGTAATATCCCCAGGTAGAACCCCAACTGTAAATGTAATAATGTACTTAAGCTGGTGAGCTATTTGATATATTTTTTAGCTTGCATTTTCCATGGTGTAGTGCATGCATGTACTGCACAGTAAAATGATGCACATCCCAGGATACCGCGTGCAACATCTTAAGTGTGCACGATATTGAGACCAATGAACCTTTGTGTATATGCTAGTTTTATAGGCTGGTGAGTCGGTTATTATAAGCTAGGATGCTTTTGTTTTTTTTTAGGAGGGAGAGCCTAGATGTTAAAGGCCAGTGCACCTACTTTTGTACATGTCTCACAATTAATATAAATACATCGTTGCGCGTAGACCGACCACAATAAAAGAGATAGGGGACTAAACTCCACTAGCCGGGGAAAGGGTGGGGGCCAAAATTTAAGGAAAAGGGGCTAATCTAGGGAGCTTAAGCCAAAAATTAGTATTATATTAATATTTCTTAAAGTACAAAGTATGGATAATTATGTTATCCTAAGTTCTAAAGTTGGGGACAAGTGCGCCAAAGTAGCTTCCAACATGACAAGTGTCAAGTTGGGGACATGCATACATATTGTGGGGAATTAGTTCATTTTCACACTTCTTCCATCATTCTTCCTATTATGCATTCATCCATGCATCCATCCGATGAGATTTCATTCACATAGTTAGTTGACCTCCATAAATTCATGTCACTATACCTAAACCTGTATCCATAACCATATCTTTTCATCTAGTTGGTGAGCGTGGGAGCTAGACTGAAGAAGCGGGTTGTCAGGCCCATGGAATATTGAAGAGGCGGGTTGTCAGGCTCATGAGAAATTATCTGGGTGAGAGAATTGTTGGGAATTGACTTCCTGAAGGTCCTAAACTACAGCTACAGGGCTTTGAGACTTCCTTTCTAGCCTGTTGCTGAAGCCCTGAAAGGGAAGTGGGGCAGCGAGGGATTGTTGAGTAGAGAAGGGGCACACTTCCTTGGGTGGGACAGGCATGTGGGAAATGAGAGACTGTAGGTTGTTAGTTTGAGTAGGCACCTGTGATGGAGTCTTTCCTGTTTTCCATGAGCTATTAGCCTAGTTAGGAACCCTTACCTGGGTGGAGTTTAGTCCCAGCTCGGGGGTGACCCACGTTGAGAGTGATGAACAGTGTGGTCTAAGGTTGGGAGGTTCGTGGAAGGTCTGCACACACTTGGTGACATTCTTACCAAGATAAGTGTCAACTGTGTGATAAATTTACATGCTGCATTGTTATTTATAAGCATATTTTTATGGGTTATCATATATGTGATTATAACTGTGTTTATTTTTATGGGTATTGCCTATATATGCTGCATGTATATTTTTAATGCTATTTCAATGTGAATTTGTGCATTTACATAACGTATTTGTCTGTTCAAGTTTTATATATAAAGATTTTGCAAGAGTTCTGTGCGTGGATATGTTTTAATCGCATGTAGATAGAAAATTGTATGTGGCATAGCTCATAATAGAACCTGGGTATGTTACAATATGTTCCGCAAAGAGAACGTAAGAGTTCTGTAGCGTAGCGTGGCCTGGCACGGATGGTTGGGGACGTTACAAATGGTTTCAGAGCTAAGTAAAGCGTCTGAGTAGTGGCATGGCCCGGCCTGTTGGTCGCTGGGGATGTTACAAAATGGTATCAGAGCTTCAATTTTCAACACTGAGCCTGGATGGGCCAAACAAGTTGAGTGGAAGAGAAATTTCATGGAGGATTTATTTCGAAGTGGCCAAATTTCGAGTTGCAGAGCATCCAGCTACAATACGGTACATAAATTGGGAAAAAAACCCTAATTTCGGTTGGTAAATTCATGGAGAAATTCGGCCAAGTGATGAGATATTATCAATTTAACATTTGTTCTAGAAAATTTAGAGCTAGAATTGGTCAAATTTGAAGTTACAGTGAAACCATGATAGTTGGAGAGAAATTAATAAATAAAATTCCCAATTCATGAATTGATTTTGGGTGAATTCATTCCAGAAAGGTCAACTTACAATGATTTGTTGTTGCATAAGTTGAACTGGTGTTATCGGGGTGAAATTGAACGAATTTCATAGTTGCAGAATGTCTATGGTAAATTGGGGAAAAAGTCAAGAAAAATCCCCAATTTATGCAGCGGAATTCACGAGGAATTGATGCACATAAAAATGAATGTGCGCAGGTGGGTGCACTAAAAATGCATGATGCATAGTGAAAATCTTGTGTAGGTAAAATTCAACATTGTGTGGAAAAAATTTAGTGTGCAGGTGTGCGCGCTAAAATTTGGTGCTGCGCAAAATATTTTTAGTGTGCGGTTGTGCGCGCTAAAATTTTGGCACCGCTCAGAAAAATGTTACTATGCGAGTGCGTGTGCTAAATTTTGGCACCACGTGGAAAAATAATGGTGTATGGGTGCGTACGGTAAATTTTGGTGCCGCGTGGTGTGCACACGCATAAGAAGGTGCGCACAATATACACACACATAATAATGGCGCGTGGGTTGTATGTAGTATTAGCAGAGCACAGAGGATTTTGGTTGGTGCACATGTAATGTGGGTATATGCTATCACACGACAGTCAATATGATGTGTGCAGAGTATTGGTGCGCAGTTGGGGTGTACTAAACTCTGGCATGGTGCAGCGTGTAGAGTGAAATGCACGTGGAATATCAACGCGCGATACAAAAACTGCACGCAACAGGTAATAGTGCAAGAACCAAAACTGCGCGCGGTAGATATTGGGGCGTGACACAAAAGTAGTGCGCAATTATTGGCGCAATAGAGAAGTGATAAACAATGATTTTAAAGTTTGTGAAGCACGATTTACCTCGTGTTGTTGTTTTGCATGGTGAATTTGGGTTCACAGGTTGATATTTGTGCATGCGAAGTTGTTTGGAATGTGAACAACAATAGAAAACCAACGATTTTCTGTGACGTTTTATATCATTTGAATGTCATCTTTTTGCAACGCGTTTTTGAGGGCCCTAAGAGCATTTTTAGCAACTCAAAAACCACGAGACAGAGGTGTACGAAAGGTACACTTTGTCTTTGCAGCTCAAATGAAATATCTGAGATAGATCTTTCTAATGGTGTAAACTGCTCGTCAAACAAAGCTTTTATGAGAAAGTTACAACACAAATAGTGAAGGGTAAATTTTGAGACCCCGCTAACTTCAAAGAGCCATAACTTTCTGCTCCAGAATCAGATTAAGGCGCAGGAGTAGTCAATGGAAAGATATTGAACAATATAAGACATTCCAAGAGCTGAATTAAATTTCTGGGCATGTTAAAAGTGCTTAATATGGAAAATAAGGTACCTATAGCATATCAGTTACAATATGGTATTTTGGCCTAGAACTTCAGCATGCTGTAACTAGTAGCCTAGAACCCAGAATGAGGTGAAACTTGGATAGAGCATCCATAATATGTATATTAAGAAACAAAATTGATCTCCCACAAAAATTCCAAAGGAGTAGGTGCAAAAATGCATATTACAACACAGAGTTGCGCAAGTTGAAGAATGAACAAAAAAGTTATTGGGCAATTTTCAATTAGCCATAACTTTCTTCTCAAGACTCAGAATTGAGCATGGGAGAAGGCATTGGAAAGGTATTGAACAATGGAATATAAATAGCCAGCCAAAAAATTGATCAAGGAATTCAAATTTCCAGGAAATCAGAAGAAAGAATTCTGATATGTATTATTGAACCATAATGGTTCATATTTTCATAAAATTGTTGAGTCAGTTAACCTGACAAAGTTTAGTTAAAATTAAGCAGAGGTACTCAGGGAAAGAGTGCTATGAAAAAATATTCAGAAGATGATCAAAGGCCAATACTACAAAAGTTTAAGGTATGAATCTTGGCGCAACCATAAAGTCTTTGGAAGCCACTACAGGAAGTCCTCTCATGTTACTCAAGTATTCAATGGAATCTGGGCAAAGGAATAGGTCAAGTAGTGAATGAATTAGTGTAAGTACATTCACTGTTAAAGAAACCAATAAAAAGATTAAGCAATACATTGGAGTCAGATCTATTTTAAAAGAAATTGACTATTAGAGTGATAGTAATTAGATAAAGAAAGAGGCTTAATGCATGTATGGATAAACAGTGCATCATATCCAGGGACTTTCTATGCAATTACAAATTAATGCTCCCTTTATGGTTATCAGAGTGAATAGTGGAAACATGGTATGAAGGGCATCAATATGGAATGATAGAAGTGGATTGTACAAGGCAGGCTCAAATCAGATTGGTCAAGACAGGGGAAAGTAATACCCATCAAGCAAATCCAAGGGCTGATATGATCAACTAAGGAAGGGATAAATCAAGTACCTCAAGAAGGAAGTGGATGTTAATTGTCCAAAGTTACTCAGAAAACATGATTGGAAATATAATTGGGTCATGTAGGAGTTGGAACAGAGGGATCCGAATAATAGTTGGATGCTGAAAATTAATATTAGCATAATATGTAGTTGCAAGTCTATGAACATCCTAGAATAATGGAAGAACAATTCATGGGGTGGATATCAAGCAAATGGGAATGCATGAAAACACTCTAAGAGGGAAAGAAAGAATAGTAGTATATATTATTGATGCATTCCAAAAGTATTGAAGATATTTCCACAATAACATGAAGATGTCAAAGCCAAGAAAGACTTAAAGGTGAAATGAATCTTTGTAGAGAGTCAGTAAAGAACCATGAAGAAGAAAATGGTTCTATGCATGGTTTTGAATGCAAAAGAGATGGTGCCTGAGAAGAATCCATCTCAAATGGCATGGAGCCATGAGTGACATTCCCAAGGGGTGGAGGTACCACTCGAAACTATGTTGGTAAGTTAAAATATGTATTAAGTGCTTTTAATTAATTCTATGCAGCTAGGGAAGGAGGCATATGTCCATCCTTACAACATGCTAAGAGAATTGGCTATGCAAGTCAAGTTTGAGGCTAGTTGGAAAGGAGTGGAGAAGAATGCAATAAAACTCAAATACTAAATTATTCAGTCAAGGAAGAGTTGGAATAGTTCAGTCCGAAAAATAAATTAATGTTGAAGATCCATAGTGTATAAGACAACAAGATTGGAATTGTAATTCATCCAAGTATGAGTTGGGATAGATGGATCCAGGAAGTAAATAAAATTTGAAGGTTAATATCATTTTAGTATTTGGATGGAAAAACAAAGGCAACCAAGAGTGTTTTGGCTAGAAAGTGCTTAGATCAGAAATATTCATGCACAATAATTACAATGAAGAGCACTTGAAGGTTCAGGAATCCGGGAGAATGGAAGACTTCTAGGATAAACAAGGAAACGTGATACAGGAAGAAAAAAGTTGCTGCAATTACTGTAGCAACAAGTATTTTATGGCTTGTTGGGACAACCATAGGGTGATAACGCTTGCATGTTTGCAAGTGTTGTTGATAATGTTGCTGCACACGGATGGAAGCAACATAAGGTTGGAATATTGAAATATAAGGATGATAAGGAAGCACGAGAAATTCTATAGTCATCAACTAATCAGGTAGCATTAAACTCGTTTAATGGAAGCCATGCAGGTAAGTATCTTTCTTTTGGAAATTACGTTGTATAATTGCCAAAGGGAAATCCAGGTAAGAATTTCTCCAAATTGAATTTTATACTACGTTGTGTGGTATTGTTTAAGTGCATTGACAGGATTAAGTTACCACTAGGTGTGGTAAAGGCTAGAGGCCTATTATAGTTATCAAAGCTTTTAGCTTTTGAACACACACACTAACATATTAGCATGTCATGTTAATTTGGTTATGAGACAATAACCAAAGAAAATAAAATATAAGAACTTGTTATAGGAATGATGCTAAGAAATATAGTCATGTATGAGACCAGGACAGGGTTGGATATGGCAAGGTATGGTTATAGAAAGGTTATATGCCACACAAATACCCAATGAACTTCCTACTTTAAATAAAACTTGGACTACAACCTTTTTGCTAACACTAATAAACACTACAAAATTGTATTCTTAGTGTAGTGTTCAGGTCAAAAAGGAAGGCATCCAAGTAATTGTGAAGATAATGGGAAGTGTGTGGAGATGTGTCAAGACATTGGCCGGATTTCCAATTTATGGATGGTGAGATGCATGATTTAGATAAAGCTCATTCTGAAAATCAATGCAAAGGTGCATTGAATAAATAGGCATTGAGAGCTACACTCATGCCTAGTAAGTGGCAGAGTTGCACTCATACATGATGGAATTGTATACTTAAATGAATTTTGCTAAATGCATTTTGTGAGTGCATGTATATATGTTTTTACGTGGAAATAATTATACTAATGGTTGAAATTTTGCTAACTCATGAAGTTGAGAACAATTCAGGAACTGATAAACATTGCAACAAGAAAGCTGCAAGTGAGGTGGTCACAGGAATAATGACTACAAAAAATTTCTGTTCGGAAAATTGAAGAAATGAACTTACTATTATTAATTATGAATATGCATATGAATAGAATGATGAGTCATTCTATTTGGTTGAATTGTTTGGTAATAGTGATTGAATTGCTAGGTGTAGGCATTCTAAGTGATCCGGCTTTTATAAGCAGAACAAAATGAAAACATATTATTAACAAGTGCTTAACACAAAATAACAGAGATACAGTAAAACTGGTTTTCTATTCAATAACGAAATAAGCTGAAACTATAAAATGCAGCGAAAACAAGCTTGCTGGAATGGTGGCGGCTTATCTCTAAGAAGAGATGTGACGACAACACACATTCGCAAGAAGCAGATTACAATGAGGCTCTAAAGGCCTTTTTACAACAAGAAAGAATGCCAAAAACCCTAGACATCCAAAAACCTAACCCTAGGAGATGAAGCACCAAAAGTCATGTGGGCCCCGTTTGGGTAAGTTAGTACATCAACTTCCCAGGGTTGTAACATTTGCATACGATCTCTGTTTTAGGCATGTGATAGCCCATTGGAAAGGTATCATCAAGGAGATTCAATTTGGGGGTGCAATCATGATTTTGGTTATCATTGAGGATCTTGATACCGAAAAACCTTCATTTAGGCCCTCAAAATGGCCCTGGAAGTTAAAACTGCTAAAAATAGTAAATTGCCACAATTGTCAGAAAACTGTTTTGAGCCAGTTGGAAAAGGTGGGTGGCCACTGGTATCCATCTGGATCAATCCTCCCTCCTTAGGAAGCAATGGTATCCATTGCATTGAGGTCCCCCATCAGATGAGGAAACTTCCCTGCTTTGACGACTCGATAAAGCTGGATCGTTTGTTGTCGAGTGCCCTTGATCTGTCTGTCCACAATCTGATCATTGGATGCCTATTGTAGGTTGTCAGGGTTGAGCTTTGTTGGTGTCAGTTGTTCTACTACTTCTGAGGTGTCCAATAATGGTGAGAAATAAGGGCGAAGGAGATCCACGTTGAACATTGGGTGCAGACCAAGGAAAGGAGGAATGTTGAGCTCAAAAGAATTATCCCCCACGGCCTTGGTGATAGAGTACGACCCATAACAAAGTGGGCAAAGCTTCCGATGGGGTTCTGTAAGACTTTCTTTCTGCAAGTGCAACCAAACTTTGTCGCCCACCTGAAACTTATGCGGCACCTGATGTTGATCATGGCGCTGTTTGTACTTGTCATTGGACTTCTGTAGTATATCCTGAACTTGTTGGCGGATGTGTTGGATCCACTCAATGAACTGGGTGGCTTTGTCAGCTTTAGTTGGAGTAGGAGATGAGTCAATTGAGGTGATCACAAGGGGAAGTGCAACATCTATGGGTCCCAATGGTTGGAATGCCAACCCCACTTGAAAGGGGTTGTGGCCGGTTGAGCTATGCAGGGCTTCATTGTAGCTATGCTAGACATAGGGAAGGCTCTCATCCCATGTGTGAGGGTGCTTTGAATTATACATGCGAAGGATATGCACAATCATTTGATTTACAACCTTGGTTTGACCATCTATCTGGGGGTGGAAGGCTATGGATTTGGTGAGCTTGGTGTCCAACAGTGACTAGAGGCTCGACTAGAATGTGCTGAGAAATTGACTATCCTGATTTGAGACAATGGTTTGTGAGAAATCGACTCGTTCAAAGAAGTGCTTGGCAGTGGCCTCTGCTGTGATGCTCTTCTAGTAGGCAACCAAAATCACCATCTTAGAAAAGTGATCAACAACCACAAAAACACAGTCATTTCCCCGCTTGGTGGATGGGAGGCTCGACATGTAGTCCATTGAGATGGATTCCCATGGCCTGTCAGGAGTAGGAAGAGGGGTGTATAGGCTCTATTTCTTAGTGGTCAGTTTGGCAATAGCACAGGCAGTGCAGGACCTCATATACTTGTTGACCTCCTGTCGAAGTTTCGGCCAGTAGAAATGTTTTTGTAGCATTGCCACTGTCTTTTCAATGCAGAAGTGTCCTGCCACCCGATTGTAGTGGGCTTCCCATATCATCTTCGCTTGCTCACTTGATGGAACACAAATATGGCCCAGATGACACAACAACCCATCCTGAAAATGGAAATTATCGACAACTGCGTTTGCACCCAACATTTGGTAGGTGGTGGCGAAGTCAGGGTCTGTCTCATAGAGTTGGGGCCATCCAGATGTCAAGTGGCCACAAGAGTCTAGCACTGTGGTGAGTGTTGCGACTGGCGGTCTACTAAGGAAATCAACGACACGATTGGTGCTTCCTATTTTATACTTGATGTTGAGGTGGAATTGCTGCAAGTATGTGGACCACTTTTGATGGCGATCATTCTGTAATTTTTCCTGTGTTTGCATGAACTGCAGTGGCTTATGATCAGTGTGGATGACTGTCTCCTTCCCAAGAATGTAATGTCTCCACTGACGGCATGCTTTCACAATGGAGTACATTTCTTTGTCGTAACTAGGGTACTTATGGACAGTATCTAATAGTGTCTCACTATGATAGGCCACAGGGTGGCCGTGCTGAGTGAGAAAAACACCCACAACATAGTCTGAAGCATCTGTCTCAATCTCAAAAGGATGTTGCAGGTCTGGTAGTGAAAGTACCGGGGATGAGCACAAGTGCTACTTCAAATCATCAAACGCTTATTGTTGGGACCGGCCCCACACAAATTTTTCCTTACCACCACCCCTATTTATTTGGTTGAGGGCTCATGCAATATGGGAGAAACCCAACACGAACCTGCGGTAGAATTTGGCAAGGCCCAAGAAGCTCCGAAGCTCAGTGAGTGTTGTTGGGGCTGGCCAGTCATGAATGACTTGGATCTTGGATGGATCCACATGTACACCATGCTAATCAATGATGTAGCCCAGGTAATGGACCCTGTCCATGCCGAAGGAGAATTTTTCCAAGTTGGTGTATAGCTTGTGTTGTCGTAGGGTGTGCAGAACCTGTTGAATATGTCGCAAGTGTTCGGCCCAAGTCTTGCTGTAAATTAGAATTTCATCCAGATACACCATTACAAAAGTATTGGTGAATGGTCATAGGATATCGTCCATCTTCCTCATGAAAGTGGCTAGAGCATTTGTCAAACCAAAGGGCATGACCAACCATTAAAAAAGGCCTTCCTTTGACTTGAAGGTGGTCTTCCATACATCTATATGTTCTATCTAGACCTGGTGGTAGCCAGAATTTAGATCAATCTTACTAATGTATTTGGCCCCAATGAGTTGATCAAGGAGGTCATTGATTCGGGGAATCAGGTACTGGTTTCTGACTGTGATTTTATTCAGATCTCGGTAATCAATACAGAGTCGCCAGGTTCCATCTTTCTTCTATACCATCACGATTGGGCTCCCGCAAGGTGATGAGCTGGGGTGGATGTGCCCCTTGTGGAGCAGTTCTTGGATCTATCGCTTGATCTCCTCATTCTCCAACAAAGAGTGACAATATATTGGCCCATTGGGTAGCAGTGCAGCGGGGGTCAGATCGATGGGGTGCTTGACCTGGTAGTGCAAAGGTACCCCTATAGGTGAGGAGAAGATATCCAAGTATTCTTCCATGACCTTATCTACTTGCTTCTGTTGTGTGGAGAGGTCGACTGCACAGACCCTGGATGTGGCTGTGATATTTTGCTTATTCTGAGAGAAAATCACGAAGAAGACAAACTTCCCTATTTGAGAGATGACCTTCCTGCATTGCTTAGCAGAGATCAAGGAAATAACACTAGGTGGGACTGCCTCGAGTATCCTGTACAATTTCTTGTTCAAAGTAATAATAACACTACGAGGCCTAGACTCATATACAACATGATGTTTCCATAAATAAGGTTGGCCCAAAAGAACATCACAAACTTCGAGAGGAGCAACATCACACAATACCTCATCTTTGAAGGGCTTGATGCCATATGACAGTCGTCACTGTTGGCTGACACGGAGATCGCTTCCTTGGCGGAGCCATGCAATGGTGTACGATTGTGGGTGCAGCATTGTTGGCAGGGCCAGCTGCTTGATGACCTCTGTTGAGATGAGGTTCTTCTGGCTACCGTAATCAACGATGAAGTGCAGTGGGGTGCCTTTTACCCACATTTGTGAATGGAAGAGGCACTCTCCTTCTTCTGGCTCGTCTGGTTCACCAAGCTGGAGCTTGGTGGTAGCAACGGTGGCACTGGGTTCCACATCAACAATCCATATTCCCCTTTCTGGTTCTGGCTCAGAGTCATAATCTGCATCTGATTCAGAGGCTTTCACTTTGTCCACCAACGACTACTTTGAGCGACAGTTGGCAGTGTTATGCCAAGGGATCTTATAGAAGTCGCACCACTTCCCAGTATCTTTCTTTGTCTTTCCGGTGTCCTTCTTTGCTTGTGACTTGGACTGGTTGTCCTGATACTGTCCATATTTGCTCTGTCCTTTGTTTGGTGGTTTGGAGCCGCCCTTTCCTGGATTTTGTTGTGAGGGGTTCCCAAGCCCAAATTGTCGTGTCTTTTGTTTGAGATTCTGCTCGATTTTGACAGTATATCGGTAGGCCACGCCCAAGGATGAGATGTCCAGAAATTCCATTTCATTCTGGATGTATCTATGTAGAGCACTACAATACTTGAGCACTAGATTTCTCTCCAAATATTTGATACCCAACTTGGTGCGCAACGTATGGAAGATATTTCTGAAATCTGGCACTACTTGGTCTCTTTCTTGCCGCAGTGTGGTCCATTTGGTATACAAGTCGTCATAACTTCTGATAGGGTAGTATTGTTTCTTAATAGCATGCCTAAAATATTCCCAGGAGGCTGTGACTAAAAATAATGAGGTTTCCTCTGTTTCCTTTTTCTCACATAATGTTTCCCACCAATATTTGACATGGGGAATGACTTTGAGGAGCGCAAAAATAATCTTTTCTTTATTCGAAAAGTTATGGACAGAAAAAATACCCTTCTAGTAGATTCAACCACTTGTCTATAGCATCTATGTCTATCTGACCTTCAAATATAGGAATATCAAAGTTTATTTGTACCTTGAAGGGGGCAGCGCCTCCGTTCGAAGAAGATGCGTCACCTATTGGTAGCCGCCAAAGGATTTGCGTGAAAGTATCCATCATCTCGTTCCTCTGTTGCATGAGGGATTCCTCAATCAATAGTTTGAAAGGATCTCCTGTCTTGTCATCTTTCTTTTCTCGTGCCATGGGAGGTCGCTTGGGCATGCAAGAGCTTCTTTCCTCAAGAGAAACAAGCTCGAGACCCAACTCTTTGTACTCCGACCTTGTTGGGGACATGAATTAAGACGACAAGGAGAAGACTGCTTTGATACCACTGATCCAGATTTTATGAGAAGAAAAAAATGAATACAGATTATTAACAAGTTCTTAACACAAAATAACAGAGATACAATAAAATGCAGCGGAAACTGTAAAATGCAGCAGAAACAAGCTTGCTGGAATGGTGGCGGCTTATCTCTGAGAAGAGATGTGATGGCAGCGCACATTCGCAAGAAGAAGATTACAATGAGGCTCTAAAGGCCTTTTTACAATAATAAAGAATTCCAAAAAACCTAGACATCAAAAAACCTAACCCTGGGAGATGAAGCGCCAAAAGTCATGTGGGCCCCATTTGGGTAAGTTAGTACATCAACTTCCCGGGGTCGTAACTTTTGCATACGATCTCTGTTTTAGGTATGTGATAGCCTGTTGGAAAGGTATCATCGAGGAGTTTGATTTTGGGGGCTCAATTATGCCTTCCACTATCATTGAGGAGATCGATACCGAAAAACCTTCATTTAGGCCCTCAAAATGGCCCCGAAAGTTAAAACTGCTAAAAATAGTAAATTGCCACAATTGTCAGAAAACTGTTTTGAGCTAGTTGGAAAAGGTGGGTGGCCACCGATATCCATTTGGATCACTAAGATCATGGAACAAGGTTTTATACATGTTGAATTATGATGTACAAAAAATACTGACAATTTGTTGGTTGTATGCAATATATAATCATTGCAGGAAAAATGGTATTTAGCATGGTGCTTGATGAAAGCCATAAGGAAAACCACATTCTATTATTCCAATAACGATGAAAAATTATGAAACAGAATTTCATATTTTGGGAAAAGTCGAATTCCTTATGAAATTAATTTGATTTCTGAAATGGAATTTTTATGATGCTCTCTCATGATAACTACATGTGTATGATACAATTGAGATGATAATGATTAAAGTTGGAAATCCAAGAGCCACAGTGCTCTGAGACTTCCTGTCTAGCCTGTACTGGAGCCCTAGAAGGGAAGTTGAGCAGCCGATGGACTATTGGACAGTGAAGGTGCATACTACCTTGGGTTGTACAAGCATGCGGGGAAGAGAGATTGTTGGTTGGAGTGCTGCTGAGGTTTGATACCTTGGCCTAGACTATGTTGATATTGATTGTGGTCCATGGTTATCTTGGGAAGACATTGTCTTGATGGAGTCATATCCCATTCTTGGGGATGATATGATGCTGAGAGTTTATCAACAATGATATACAAGGCTAGGTGGAACGCCATGGGACTACAACCAGTTGCTGCTTCAATGAAGTTTAATTGAATCATGTAATAAGGAACAATGAGTTGAATTATTTCTTGAACTAGCTCTGTGGAATATAGCAATTGAATTCAAGTTGCAGTATAAGTACCAGAGTTGGTGCCTACAAGATACCAGATATATAAAATATGCAGAACAAAAATAAAATGCTAGAAATGGCAGAATAACAGTAAAATATCCAGCATAATCTTCACAATAACACATAAATGATATAAGAATAGCAATAGAAATAGCACTTTGATTCAGAAAGCAATGTTCACAGGCCTCTTCGAGGGGGAAACCTCCAATCGAGCAGTGCTCTATTACAATAATCTCCAAGCTAGGGTTTTCATACCCGCGACCCTTATTTATACTAAATATGTCTATTAAGAGAAGCATCTAGAGGAAGATCCTTCTAGAAGCGAAAGATTCTATTAGGTCTTCTTACATCCGCCTTATTCTATTTTATTGAAAGGACTTATTAATATTGACCTTTATTACATCTGAATACATTGATCTACCTATGTTCGGGTTAGGACCTTAACATGTCCGCCCCCTTAAAAACAGCCTTGTCCTCAAGGCTTGAGATGTGGAAACTACTGCAAAATGGTAGCTAGTTCCCAAGTGGCATCTGTTGGAGTCAAATCTTTCCACTGTACTAGCACTTCCTTGATGGTTCTCTGACGCAGGCGACGCTCACGCTGGTCCAAAACTGCTTCTGGTTGTAGCCAAATGGATCCTTCTTCAGCTAACTCTGGAAGGTTGGTTTGAATTTAGCGCTTGGGTCCAATCACCTTCTTCAAGCATGAAACATGAAAAACAGGATGTAGCTTCGACTAAATGGGCAGAGCTAACTGATATGTGACTTGTCCCACATGCTTGAGAACTATGTAAGGGCCATAAAAAATCTTTTAACAATGGTCGGCCTTGAGGGAAGTTTGCTTATATGGTTGCAGTCTCAGAAGCACCTGATCCCCTTCTGCAAATTGACGTTCAGAGAGGCCTTGATCTGCTTGATACTTCATTCTATTCTGTGCCATGACCAAGTTCTATTTAAGGGTACAAAGGATATCCTCTCGAATTGTAAGTGTTTGGTCAACCGCCTGGACCTTCGAGGTACCCAGTAAGTATGAGAGAACTGAAGGTGGCTTCTATCCATATACCACTTCAAAAGGAGTCATGTGAGTGGCTGTATGGTATGTAGTGTTGTACCACCATTCAGCGAGGGGTAACCATTGAGCCCACTGGTGTTGTTTTTCAAAGGCAAATCACCTCAGATATGTTTCCAAACACTTGTTGACAACTTCTGTTTGACCATCCTTCTGGGGATGATAAGCTAAGCTGAGATGCAATTGTGTGCCTTGTAGCTTAAACAGTTCTTGCAAAAAATTGCTTGTGAAAGTTGGGTCTCGATCATAAACAATAGAGTGTGGCATGCCATGAAGCTTGAAGACCTGGTCC
>ML777768.1:137627-182361 GCA_009831015.1 Picea engelmannii | reverse complement strand
CCATTTGGGTGACCCAACCAGTGGGGTCCGAGCCATCAAATTTGGTTACATCCACGTGTGGAAGGCATATGTCCCATTGAAAGTGATGGGGCTAAAAGGAATGGGAAGAAGTTTCACCTTCAGTCTTTGTATGTGCATCAGGAAAAGAGTCATCGGTAGGGATGTTGAGTTTGGTGCAGAGTGATGCAAAGAAGGATTCAAGCTGGGTGGTCAGTTCATGTTTGACTTTCGCCATTGCAGACTGCATGATTGCATTTATGGATGCATTTATGGTGGTATTGATGGATTCATCACGGGAGGCAATAGTAGCACTGAGTTGTTGCACTTCTTGTTGGGTCTTGAGGAAACCAGATTGCAAGGTGTTGAAGTGAGACTCTAGTTCTTGGCTACGCGTATGGGCCATGAGGATGGGTGAAGTGAAAAGGGAGTAGGTAGGGTCAGAAATTTTTGCAGAAAAATGATATGGATGAATGTGATAAGGGAGAAGAGATGAATCTAATGGAATAGGTCTCAAATAATGGTGAAAACTTTTCCAGACTTTATTTATTTATTTATTTTTTATTTTTTTTTATTTTACAGTTGTGGGGTTATACTTTGGTTTGAAGAATGTTGCAGTGCTGAAATCCCCAAATTCTTAACCAGAAATAAATGTGTATTTATTTGGCAACCTGAACAAAGATGCACGGCAATAGATCTCGCCGATGTAATTTGTTTATGTTTATGTTTATGTTCCCCAAGGGTTAGGTATTCAAGGGTTCTACAGACAAGGGTTTGCCCTGTGCTATAGCTCTCTAATATACGTGCGGGGTCCAACAATAGTACTCAGCCCAATATATTAGGGCACTAACTAAGGAGGATAGACCATACCCTTAGCCGTACTACCCAACTACCCAGGTACTAGAGAGTATCTTCCCGAGTGTTGTTCTCATTGACACTATAGCAGTCTGATGGCCTATAGGTTTATCTAAAGGGGGCTTCAAGAAATATAGGCCGATCCTTACACAGGTGCTGTCTGATGCGCTACCACTCGAAGGTGTACCAACAAGGGTTACAAGGGTGGCCAACAGATGTGTGCTTAAGAACCACTTGTATTTTCTGCGTGTATGAATCCCTCAACCATGGGTTTATGCGCGTAACGACAGATCTTTATGGCTTAAAGACATCGGAATATGTCTCTACCCTGAAAAAAAAATACCCACAATTTCTGCCAAGGAAAGTGCTCTGATACCACTTGCAAGATACCAGATATATAAAATATGCAGAACAAAAATAAAATGCTAGAAATGGTAGAATAACAGTAAAATATCCAACATAATCTTCACAATAACACATAAATGATATAAGAATAGCAATAGAAATAGCACTTTGATTCAGAAAGCAATGTTCACAGGCCTCTTCGAGGGGGCAACCTCCAATCGAGCAACGATCTATTACAATAATCTCCAAGCTAGGGTCTTCATACCCTCGACCCTTATTTATACTAAATATGTCTATTAAGAGAAGCATCTAGAGGAAGATCCTTCTAGAAGCGGAAGCTTCTATTAGGTCTTCTTACATCCGCCTTATTCTATTTTATTGAAAGGCCTTATTAATATTGACCTTTATTACATCTGAATACATTGATCTACCTATGTGTGGGTTAGGACCTTAACAATGCCAAAAAGTAGAGAACCAGATGGGTAACAAGTTTTCAATAGCTAAAGCTTGGAGATTTTAAAGAATTTGAATGGTACATGGTACATAATGCACTGAGGATTTTTGAAAATTTTGTTGTATATGTATACATGATGCACTGGGGACAGTGCATAAATAAGGGGAGGGTATTGTAATATCCCCAGGTAGAACCCCAACTATAAATGTAATAATGTACTTAAGATGGTGAGTTGTTTGATATATTTTTGTCTTGCATTTTCCATGGTGTAGTGCACGCATGTACTGCAAAGTAAAATGATGCACATCCCAGGATACCGTGCGCAACATCTTAAGTGTGCGTGATATTGAGGCTAGTGAACCTTTGTGTATATGTTATGTTTTATAGGCTGGTGATCCAGTTATTATAAGCTAGGATGCTTATGTTTCTTTTTAGGCCAGAGAGCCTAGATGTTAAAGGCCAGTGCACCTATTTTTGTACATGTATCATAATTAATATAAATACATCGCTCTGCATAAACCAACCATGATAAAAGAGATGGGGGACTAAATTCCACTAGTTAGGGAAAGGGTGGGGGCTAAAAGTTAAGGAAAAGGGGCTAATTTAGGGAGCTTAAGCCAAAAAGGAATATTATATTAATATTTCTTAAAGTATAAAGCATGGATAATTATGTTATCCTAAGTTCTAAAGTTGGGGACAAGTGGGCCAAAGTAGCTCCCAACATGACAAGTGTCAAGTTGGGGACATGCATACATATTGTGGGGACTTAGTTCATTTTCACACTTCTTCCATCATTCTTCCTATTATGCATTCATCCATGCAACCATCCGATGAGCTTTCACTCAAGTAGTCAGTTAACCTCCATAACTTCATGTCACTGTACCTAAAACTGTATCCATGACCATATCTATTCATCTAGTTGGTGAGCATGGGAGCTGGACTGAAGAAGCGGGTTGTCAGGCCCATGGGATATTGAAGAGGCGGGTTTTTAGGCTCATGAGCAATTCTCTGGGTGAGAGAATTGTTGGGAATTGACTTCCTAAAGGTGATGAACTGCAGCTACAGGGCTCTGAGACTTCCTGTCCAGCCTATTATTGAAGCTCTGGAAGGGAAGTGGGGCAACCGAGGGTCTGTTGAGTAGAGAAGGGGCACACTTCCTTAGGTGGGACAGGGATGTGGGGAATGAGAGACTATAGGATGTTAGTTTGAGTAGGCACCTATGATGAAGTCTTTCCTGTTTTCCATGAGTCGTTAGCCTGGTTAGGAACCCTTACCTGGGTGGAGTTTAGTCTCATCTCGGGGGTGACCCACTGTTGAGAGTGATGAACAGTGTGGTCTAAGGCTGGGAGGTTCGTGGAAGGTCTGCACGTAGTTGGTGACATTCTTACCAAGATAAGTGTCAATTGTGTGATAAATTTACATGCTACATTGTTATTTATGTGCATATTTTTATGGGTTGTCATATGTGTGATTATAACTGTGTTTATTTTTATGGGTATTGTCTATATATGCTGCATGTATATGTTTAATGTTATTTCAATGTGAATTTATGCATTTTCATATTTGTCTGTTCACATTTTATATATAAAGCTTCCACAAGAGTTTTGTGTGTGGATATGTTTTAATCGCATGTAGATAGAAAATTGTATGTGGCATAGCTCAGAATAAAAGTTGGGTTTGTTACAGTATGTTCCAAAGAGAGAATGTAAGAGTTCTCTAGAGTAGCGTGGCCCGACATGGATGGTCAAGGATGTTACAAAACGGTTTCAGAGCTAAGTAAAGCATCTGAGTAGTGGCATGGCCCGACCTGTTGGTGGCTGGGGATGTTACAAGTGTGGTCTAAGGTTGGGAGGTTTGTGGAAGGTTTGCACACAGTTGGTGAAATTCTTACCAAGATAAGTGTCAATTGTGTGATAAATTTACATGTTGCATTATTATTTATGTGTTCATTTTTATGGGTTTATACTATGCATGGTTATAAATGTCTGTATGTTTATGGGTATTTGCTGTATATGATGTATGTTTATGTTTACTATTATTTTAGCATGAATTCGTGCTTTTACATAATGTATTTGTTTATTTACATTTTTATATATGAAGTTCCGTAAAGGTTTTGTGTGTATATGTTTTAATTGCATGTAGTTCAAAAATTTTATGTGGCATAACTCAGTTGGATGCTGGGTATGTTACAGTATGTTCCGCAAAGAGAAGGAAAGAGTTCTCTTGTGTATCGTGGCCCGGCTTGGGTGGCTGGGGATGTTACAGAGAATGAACTCTTATTCTTATCATCATTGTAGGATTCCCCTCTAGTGGATGATGTTTTTTCAATATCCATCACTTCCTTGGAGTTCTTCTCCTCTTCATGGGCCTGTTATTTGACTTCTAGCTTCTTGATTGTCTTTTTTCAACTAACCACTCCAAGAGGAAGGTAATGAAGAAAGACTTCACATTTTTCAGGATATTCGAAATAAGTCGCCTTCAAGTCCTCAATCGCACCTAAAGAGAACCTTTTTTCCCAAAAGGCATCCTCAAGGTTCTGAATGAAATCTTCAATTCATTGGGATTTTGGTCTAGAATGCTTGAGAAATTATCATATGGTTGTAGAGGCTGGGCCCTTTGGGATGCAGACATACTTGATCAAATTTCTCTTCTTTTTATCAAAAGATAGCAAGACTAATTGTGTCTGAACATCAATCTAGGTTATCGCATACCAAATATTGTACTCAACAAAATTGACAACATGTGTAATATTTGAACATGGGTTACCATCAAAATTTGGGATATCATCCCATTCTCCTAGTTGGTATTCATCATATACCTCCATGATTTGCTAGTGGAGTTGCCATACGAGATTTGTGAAAGGATCATAAAGAATGGGAAGGGAACTTCCCTCAAGTGGAGTCACCAAGAAAGATGTGGGTAAAGGATTTGGGATCAAACCTTTCCAAAGTGTTGTTAGAGATCGAAAGAGGATTGAAAATCCTCCTTGAAAATGACACCAAAATGTTATTGCACAATCTATAGATTTGGAAAATACCAACCCAATCCATGGAAGTGTGAAAACTATGGGAGTATAAACCCACTATCACCTTAGATAGACACTCCCCTCACTTTAGTGATGATGAAATCACCACAAGGGGGAATCCCGATGACCCTAGGGGGTTTGAGATTAAAAGTGATGTGATGATGAGTGAAACCCATGTAGGTCAAGTTTGGAAATGAATAATGGCATGTAAAAGAGTCTTGTGAAGGAGGATATGGTTTCCAAGTGTTTTGTACCTACAATACAATATTAACCTTGTTTGGAAGAAGACAAATGATCATAAACCAAGACTTATATAAAAGGGAATCAAGACAGAATCCTTTCTGTCCCAAATTGAAGCAGTATGGAAATATATAGATCAAAAAATAAATATATTACTCATTTCAAAATTCACCATCCAAAACATCAAATAAATATTAGGTAATCAAGCCCTAAATATGTAGATAATATTCCAATACTTAAACACAATTTTTGATGGAAAAATGTGGCTGCAAGAAGATGTTATCTGCAACATATTAGGGCATCCTTGTGGCTATTAAGACTAGTAATATTAGTCCAGGACTAGTAATATTAGTCCAAGTTTCTACATTTTAATATAAATTTCCATCCTTAAAATTATCCTTGGTCCACAAGTCATAACATCATGCCAAGTAATCCATATCCAATAAAAGAACCACCCAAGCATGTGCATCAAATCCCCCCTTTTCAAAATAAACAAATGCTCAAATACCTTATAAAATTTTCCAAATTTAGATATGGGAGGGGTCTCATAGTGCCCTATTGGGTAAACAAATTCCTCAAGTAGGGGAAGTTCCCAAGGAGAAACCTCTCTAGGCCATGTAGTGGATGCGAGGTGGATGGGGTTAGAATTTTAGGTATGGGGTTTCATGACATACAAGGGATCATTTTGTCTCATTTATGGGAACCTTTTTTGATGGCTAGCCACATCTCTTTTCTCTCTTTTTTTTTTAAGGAATCATTTTTCCAAACCCTTTATTAGTCATATACTTTGCATATGTCACCAAGTAGAAAAAAATAAGGGGCACTAAAAAGGAATGCATAGCCCACATATGCTCTACCTTGGTTTGCATGCCTTTCCAAGTTGAAGAAGGGGCACTAAAAAGGAAATGCATATCCCACAAACGATCTACCATGGAAAGTTTAAGAAATTGACTAATTATTTTTTTTGTGGGTCCCTTAATTTTAATTTTTTAGAAGCATTTCATTGCTCTCGGAATCCCAGAGCGAGAATTTATTGCATGATGTTATTTGTAGGGAAACTCCGAGTCTAATGTCCCCTTCTTCAAATGAAATGAGGTACATTCCCTTCTTGGGTCAATAATCCCAAAAACATAAAAGGTCGGGAGACAGAAAGGAAGAAGTGATGGAAGGTGGAAAGTATGAGCGGGAATGGTACGATGACCCTTTAAGGAGACCCCCTAATATCAACCATTTCCCTAAGGGTATCCACCTACTAGGAAACCATGACAGTCACCAAGGTGAAATAGGTAAAAAACGATAATTTCCAAGAAAATGTTTTCAAAATCAAGAAAGGATTCTTTGCAGCACGATCAAATGCTTAAATTATTAGAATGCCACTTACCACAATACCAGACTCGTTACCTCATGGAGAAAGATATGTTTTCCTCTATGATCCAAGCTAGGTGTGGTGGATGTTGGTTCCATCTATCAGATGGTGATGTATAGTGAATGAAGGGCTCTGCGTGATATCCTACCTCTCGGTATTCCATGTATGCAACATGAGGGCCTAGAGACATCATCTCCTTATCTTTCTCTAGAAATGGGGGATAAAATCTGGATCCTACTTGGGGACATTTACTTGTCATAGAGTGCATGACAACCTCAAAATCTCTTAGTAAGATTGGTGTCTACACACACTGAAAGAAAACAATTGTGGATATCTAGGGTGGCTCACTCACCCCTTGTAAATATAATCAAAAATTCAAAATTGCAACTAATCTTTAAAATATTTTTTTTATTTTTTTCAAAAATTTATAAACTAATCATGTAATATGATGAAAGAAAATGATGTAAATAAATTATACAATAATGCAAGTACATAAAAATGAAAAAAAGATTTGGCATGCTACTATAAGTAAATGCAACTAACTACCATAAGAAAGCAAATGCAAATGAAGGGAAAAACAAATGACCTACCTACTTACCTGGGGCCCCAAGGCCCTGAAAATGAAGTTCTGAAAATGTTTGGTGAAATCATACAACCAGTGTAACCAGCTTCTCACCATTTCATCAAGGTATCTCCCCCCCCGTGCTTAATTGTGTGATACAACAAAAACATGTGAAATACATAATAATCATGATCATAAATAAACATATATTTGATCATGAAATGAAGCTCATGGAGATGGGTGGGAGGGAGGAAATTATGATAGAAAGAATAGCCACAAGACTGATTAATCCATCTCTAAAGAGGGATACCATGTATAGACGATGAATCATCTTCATCTTCACTTGAAACATCATCACTCCCTAAAGGATGAGAGGATATAAGAGATCCCTAAAAAATCTGACGATTTCCTAGAGAGGAGGAAATGAGGTAAGGGATGACCTCAAGTCCAGAGAAAAAATCTTTTCCCACAATCAAAATACGTTGCTTATTTATCTACAAATATCTTCCCCAAACCCAAAGATGAAAATACTTTTGTTTGGTAGTGTGAGCCTATGACTTCTCTTGGCGGGCCACAACTTGGTGTCCATCAGAATCTGAGCACGAGGGTGGATACAATTCTTCATAGAACAAAATCAAATCTCCAAAAGGATTTGCATCACAACTCTCAAAGGATGATTGAAAGTCATCATGAGTATATTGTGACAAGTCATCCTCAAATTGATGGAATAAATCTATAACATATCATCATCAGGTTGCCAAATATATGGATCACCCACTTGTGAAAATCAAGTTTTTGAAAGAAACATTTATGAATTCTTTATATGAAAGGTACCCTTGATGTCGTAGATAGGATCTCCATAAAAAATGAAATAACCCATGTCCCATCTATGTCTTCCAATACATATAAAGGTGTTTATGTGCTCATCAATCCAAGGGTTCCTTCATAAGACCATATGTATGACTGAAATTGAACACCTCTTTATTTTCATGTGCGAGAAGAACAAAGGCTGGGGAAGTTTCAATTGGATGATGTACTTCATTAAAGTCTTCTTCATATTCATGTGCAGGAGGAAGGAAAGACTGGATAACTTCACCTTCATCAAGAGGGAGACCAAATACCAATGTCTCATCCTGGTTCTCAACATGTTTCACTTTGTTGAAAATCTAACTTTTCTTCTTGGTATCTTTCTTGATGGACATGCTACTCTAACGCCTCTTCATTACAGGGGGATTAATCCTTAACATGAAATATTTCACCTGATTGTTCCTAAAAGGATCAGAGAATGAACTCTTATTCTTATCATCATTGTAGGATTCCCCTCTAGTGGATGATGCTTTTTCAAGATCCATCACTTCCTTGGAGTTCTTCTCCTCTTCATAGGCCTGTTCTTTGACTTTTGTCTTATTGATTGTCTTTTTGCAACTAACTACTCCAGGAGGAAGGTAAGGAAGAAATACTTCACATTTTTCAAGATATCCGAAATAAGTCACCTTCAATTCCTCAATCATACCTAAAGAGAACCTTCTTTCCCAAAAGGCATCCTCAAGGTCCTGAATGATATCTTCAAGTCATTGGGATTTTGGTCCAAAATGCTTGAGAAATTATCAGATGGCTGTAGAGGCTGGGCCCTTTGGGATGCATGCATGCTTGATCAAATTTCTTTGTTTTTTATCAAAAGATAGCAAGAATAATTGTGTTTGAACATCAATATGGGTTATCTCATACCAAATATTGTACTCAACAAAATTGACAACATGTGTAATAGTTGAACATGGGTTACCATCAAAATTTGGGATATCATCCCATTCTCCTAGTTGGTATTCATCATATACCTCCATGATTTGTCAGTAGAGTCGCCAGATGGGATTTGTGAAAGGCTCATAAATAATGGGAATGGAACTTCCCTCAAGTGGAGTAACCAATAAAGATGTGGGTAAAGGATTTGGGATCAAATCTTTCCAAAGTGTCGTTAGAGATCGAAAGAGGATTGAAAATCCTCCTTAACAACGACACCAAAATGTTATCGCACAATCTATAGATTTGGAAAATACCAACACAATCCATGGAAGTGTGAAAACTATGATAGTATCAACCCAATATCACCTTATATAGACACTCCTCTTGCTTTAGTGATGATGAAATCACCACAAGGGGGAATCCCAGTTACTGTAGGGGGATTGAGATGAAAAGTGATGTGATGATGAGTGAAACCCATATAAGTCAAGTTTGGAAATGAATAATTTCTTGGAAAAGAGTCTTGTGAAGGAGGAGATAGTTTCCAAGTGTTTTGTACCTACAATACAATATTATTCCTCCCTGGAAGAAGACAAATGATCATAAACCAAGCCTTATATCAAAGGGAATCAAGCAAGAATCCTTGCTGTCCCAAACTACAACAGTATGAAAATATATAGATCGAAAAATAAATATATTAATCATTGTAAAATTCACCATCCAAAACATCAAACAAATATTGGGTAATCAAGCCCTAAACATGTAGATAATATCCCAATACTTAAACACAAATTTTGATGGCAAAATAGGGCTGCAAGAAGATGTTATCTGCAACATATTAGGGCATCTTTGTGTCTGTTGCAATTTTTTTGCTACAACAACAAGCTCTAGCCACTGAAATTCACAAGCAAGATACTCAAATGAAGTCCCTTGGCAAGGAGAATAATCAGGAGGGTGTATGCCTTTATACTCTTGCAAGGGTTTAGACAAGAATAACCATGAAACAAAAATAAATAACAACGACATGCAGAAAATTCCTTAATAATTTCAAGAGATAGAAAGATAAACCCTTTTATACCAAGAATATTTCACTACAGAGAAAGAAAAAGAATCCAAGAGAGATAACGTACCATTTTTCCACCAAGAGACAAGTACTAGCATCCAAAATTGCATAAGAGAGAGAAAGTGCGAATTGCCCAAGTAGGGAAAAAATTTCAGCTAAGAGAATATGTAACTCTCGAGTGTGATATGTCTAAAATGAAATTGGAAATGCCTTTATTTATACAATACCTTGTAAATAAAATTTGTCCACATACTTAGGGTAAAACACAAATTAGGGAGGCCGACCTCCTTAATTTTCCCCTTTACAAGTTATAATTCAATTTTACAAAAGAAGAAAGCCTTACATGATGAAATCATGTCGTTTAGGGGTGATGTTTTGGCATAATGAGAAAGTCATTGAGCTTCTTGAAGGAGACGTTGGGAATCCAAAGGCCATATCTTCAAGTGCAAAGGTCTTCCTCCATCCAAACGTGTCAAGTCATAATCAAATCAGCCAACACCACCAAGCCCTAACCCTCCAAGTGTGACGTCATTCCCTAGAAGAGTAGAAAGTGGCCTTAAAAGGAAACCATTGGGGATAAGAGGGATAGTGAGTCACCTCCATGGGATAATCAAATGGCTCCAAAGACACCGTTCCTCTTCCAATATTTTTGAAAGAGAGGGAGTGCATCATCCAACCTATGGGATTCATGCCCCAAATGAAGGTCCAAGTGACCTTGTGTCTTCATGATCAAACTTTCACCTATCAAGGACCTGCAAATACAACCAAGTACACCCTCCAAGGGTCCACAAGTCACAATATCATTCCAATTAATTCATATCTAATGAAAAATCCACCCAAGAATGTGCATCAAATCCCCCCTTTTCAAAATAAACAAATGCTCAAAGACCTTATACAATTTTCCAAATTTAGATATGGGAGGGGTGTCATAGTGCCCTATTGGGTAAACCGATTCCTCAAGTAGGGGAAGTTCCAAAGGAGAAACCTCTCTATGCCATTTAGAGGATGTGAGGTGGATGGGTTTAGACTTTTAGGCATGGGGTTTCATGACATACAAGGGACCGTATTGTCTCATTTATGGGAACCTTTTTTTAGTGATAGCCACATCCCTTTTCTCATTTTGTTTTTAAGGAATAATTTTTTCCAAACCATTTATTAGCCATCTAATTTGCATGTGTCACAAGTTGAAGACAATAAGGGGCACTAAAAAGGAAATGTATATCCCACATATTCTCTACCTTGGTTTGCATTCCTTTCCAAGTTGAATTCAATAAGGGGCACTAAAAAGGAAATGCATAGCCCACAAACACTCTACCTTAAAAATTTTAAGCAATTGATTAGTTATTTATTTTATGGGTCCCTTACTTTTATTTTTTGAGAAGCATTTCATTGCTCTCAGGATCCCAGGGTGAGCCTTTATGGCATGATTTTCTTTCTAGGGCACCTCCGAGCCTAATGGACCCTTCTTCCAATGAAATGAGGTGCATGCCCTTCTTGGGTCAATAAGACATAAAACCTAAAAGGTTGGGAGACAGAAAGGAAGAAGTGATGGAAGGTGGAAAGTATGAGCATGAATGATACAATGACCCTTCAAGGAGATGCCCCGGTAGAAACCATTTCCCTAAGGGTGGCCACTTACTAGGAAACCATGACATTCACCAAGGTGAAATAGGGAAAAAAAATGATTTCCAAGATTTTTTTTTCAAAATCAAGAAAGTATTCTTTGAAACATGTTCCAATGCTTGAATTATTAGAATGAAACTTACCACAATACTAGACTTGTTACCTCATGGAGCAAGACCTACTATCCTCTATGATATAAGCTAGGTGTGGTGGATGTTGCTACCATCAATCAAATGGTGATGTGTAGTGAATGAAGGGATCTGTGTGTTGGGATGCCTCTCGGTAATCCATGTCTACAACCTGAGGATCACGAGACATGATATCCTTAGTTATCCCTAGAAATGGGGCATAATGCCTAGCTCCTACTTGGGGACATTTAATCACCACAGAGTGCATGAGAACCTCAACATCTCCTAGTAAGAACTTTTCCTACACACACCGAAACAAAAAAAAATATGGATATCTAGGGTGTTTCACTCACCCCTTGTCCATATAATAAAAAATTCAAAATTGCAACTAATCTTTAAAATATATATATATATATTTTTTCAAAAATTTCTAAACTAATCATGTAATATGATGAAAGAAATTATGAAATAATGAAAGTCCAAAAATGAAAAAAAAGATATGACATGCTACTACAAGTAAATGCAACTAACTACCATGAGAAAGAAAATGAAAATGCATGAGAAAGCAAATGCAAATGCATGGGAAAGCTAAGTTGTACAACCAATGCAACCACCTTCTCACCATTTCATCAAGGTATCTCCCCATGTTCTTAATTATGTGATGCAACAAAGATAAGTGAAATACATAATAATCATGAGAAAAAATAAACATATAATCAATCATGAAATGAAGCTCATGGAGATGGGTTGGAGGGAGGAAATTCCACTGGAAAGAATAGCCACAAGCCTGATCAATCCATCTCTGAAGAGGGCTACCATGTATACATGACAACTTGTATTCATCTTCACTTGAAACATCACTTCTCCATTAAGGATGAGAGGAGATAAGAGATCCCAAGAAAATCTGATGATTTCCTAGAGAAGAGGAAATGAGGTAAGGGACGGCCTTAAGTCCAACACAAAAATCTTTTCCCACACTTAAAATATGTTTCTTATTTATCTACAAATCCCTGCCCAAAACCCCAATATGAAAAAACATCCATTTGGTAGTGTGAGCCTTTGAGTACTCTGGGTGGGCAATGACCTGGTGTCCATCAGAATCTGAGCATGAGGGTGGTTTGAATTCTCCATAGTACAAAACCGAATCCCCAAATGGATGTGCATCACAACTCTTAAAGGATGATTGAAAGTAATCATGAGTATATTGCGACAAGTCATCCTCAAATGGATAGAATAAATTTGTGACCATATCATCATCATGTTTCCAAATATATGTATCACCCACTTGTGAAAAACAATATTTTGAAAGAAACATTTATGCATTCTTTATCTAAAATGTGTCCTCGATGTTGCAGATGGGATCTCCATAAAAAATGAAATAAACCATTTCCCATATATGCCTCCCAAACATATAAATGTGTTTATGTTCTCATCAACCACATCCAAGGGTTCCTTCATAAAACCATCTGTATGACTGAAATTGACCACCTCTTTGTTTTCGTGTGTGGGAAGAAAAAAGGTTGGGGCTTCTTCAACTGGATGATGTACTTCAGGAAAGTACTCTTTATATTCATGTGTGGGATGAGGTAAATACCATATAACTTCACCTTGATCAATTAGAAGAATAGATACGCATGTCTCATCCTTGTTCTCAACATGTTCCACTTCGTTGGAAACATTATTTTTCTTCTTGGAAACTTTCTTGATGGACATGCTCCTCCAATGCCTCTCCATTACTAGGGGATTAATCCTTAATGCATAGTAATTCAACTGATTTTTTCTGAAAGGATTAGAGAAGGAACTCTTATTCTTCTCGTCACTGTAGGATTCCCCTCTAGTGGATGGTGCTTTTTCAAGATCCATCACTTCCTTGGACTTCTTCTGCTCTTCATGGGCCTGTTATTTGACTTCTGGCTTCTTGATTGTCTTCTTTCAACTAACCACTCCACGAGGAAGGTAAGGTAGAAAGACTTCATTTTTTTCAAGATATTCAAAAGAAGCCACCTTCAAGTCCTCAATCGGACCTAAAGAGAACCTTCTTTCCTGAAAGGCATTCTCAAGATCCCGAATGATATCTTCAAGTCATTGGGATTTTGATAAACAATGATTGATAAATTATTAGATGAGGATTATTGTAGAGGTTGGGCCCTTTGGGATGCATGCATGCTTGATCAAATTTATCTTCTTCTTATCCAAATATAGCAAGAAAAATTGTGTCTGAACATCAATCTAGGTTATCTCATACCAACTATTGTACTAAAAAAAATTGACAACATGTGTAATGAACGAATTGGGGTTACCATCAAACTTTGGGATGTCATCCCATTCTTCCAGTAGGTATTCATCACCTATCTCCATGATTTTTCATTGGAGCCATCAAATGAGCTTTGTGAAAGGCTCATTAAGAATGGGAAGGGAACTTCCCTCAAGTGGAGTTGCCAAGAAAGTTGTGGTTAAAGGATTTGGTATCAAATCTTGCCAAAGTGTTGTTAGGGATCGAAAGAGGATTCAAAATCCTCCCCAACATTGGCACCAAAATGTTATTGCACAATCTATATATTGGGAAAAGCCCAACCCAATCCACAAAAGTGTGACAACTATGGGAGTATCTACCCATTGTCACCTTAGACAGACACTCCCCTCGCTTTAGTGATGATGAAATCACCACAAGGGGGGAATCTCAATGAAACTAGGGGGGTTGATATGAAAAGTGATGTGATGATGAGTGAAACCCCTATAGTGAAAGTTTGGATATAAATAATGGCTTGGAAAAGAGTCTTGTGAAGGAGGAGATGGTTTCCAAGTGTTTTGTACCTGTAATACAATATTAACCCTACCTAGAACAAGACACATGATCATAAACCAAGCCTTATATAAAATGGAATCAAGAAATAATCCTTTCTATCCCAAATTGCAACAATATGGAAATATATAGATAAGAAAGTAAATATATTACTAGCTGCAAAATTAACCATCCAAAACATCAAATAATTATTGGGTTATCAAGCCCTAAACATGTAGATAATATCCCAATACTTAAACACAAGTTTTGATGGAAAAATAGGGCTGAAAAAAGATGTTAACCACAATATATTAGGGCAGCCTTGTGGCTGTAGCAACCTTTTTTTACAGTGACAAATTATAGCTACTGAAATTCACAAGCAAGATACTCAAATGAAATCCCTTGACAAGGAGAATAATTAGCACTAATTACTTGCAATTTTCAGCGGTAGAAAGAGTGATAAAAGATGATGAAAGAGTAAGTTTTCAACAACCCTAATGGTTGTATCAATTAATTTATAACAACAAGAGAATCACTTGGCTAAATAACAACTTGCATCTTAGACAATTGGAAAATCTCTATTTTCACGTATATCAATGCAATGATTTTAGATCTCCAATGAAAATTAGATTAGTTCCTTATTAATTGGGTTATGAGGTATCTTTTTATAAGAGATATTTTTGTTACCTCCCTAGGTGTGTAAGCATTTTTACTCCCTAGTGAAAACCAAACTAACAAGGTAAATATAGGAGGGTGTAAGCCTTTTTATGCCTCCTAGCAACCTTTGCAAAGTGGCTTATCCAATACAAATGTGATAAATTTTAGTGGAGGATGTATTCCTTTATACTCCTCCAAGGGTTCAGATAATAATAACCATGAAACAAGAAGAAATAAGAACAATATATAGAAAATTCCTTACCAATTTCAAGAGATAGCAAGATAAACCCTTTTCTACCAAGAATATTTCACCACAAAGCAAGAATATGTGTCCAAGAGAGATAGCACACCACTTTTTCACCAAGAGACAAGTACTAGCATCCAAAATTGCATAAGAGAGAGAAAATGTGAATTTCCCAATTAGGGAGAAAATTTCATCCAAGAGAGTATGTAACTCTCAAGTGTGATATGTATAAAATGAAAGTGACAAGGTCTTTATTTATACAAGAACTTGTAAACCATATTTTTCCACATACTGAGGGTAAAACACAAATTAGGGAGGCTGACCTCCTTAATTTGTCCCTTTACAAGTTATAATTCAATTTTACAAAAGAAGAAATCCATAAATTATGACGTCGTGCCCTTTAGGGGTGACGTTTTGACATAATGATCAAGTCATTGAGCTTCTTGAAGGATACCTTGGGCCTCCAAAGTCCATATATTCAAGTGAAAGGATATTCCTCCATCCAAACATGCCAAGTCATCATCAAATAATCTAATACCACCAAGCCCTAGCCCTCCAAGTGTGATGTCATGCCCTAGAAGAGTATAAAGTGGCATCCAAAGGAAAATGTTGGGGCTAAGAGGGATAGTGAGTCACCTCCATGGGTTAATAAATTGCCTCCAAAGGAAATTTCCCTCTTCTAGGATGTTCGAAAGAGAGGGATTGCATCATACAACCTATGGGATTCATGCCCCAAATGAAGGTCCAAGTGACCTTGTGCCTTCACTATCAAACTTTCACTTGTCAAGGACCTGCAAAGACAAACAAGTACATCCTCCAAGGGTCCACAAGTCATAATATCATGCCATGTAATCCATATATAATAAAATAACCACCCAAGTATGTGCATCAAATCCTCCATTTTCAAAATAAAGAAATGCTCAAAGACCTTATACAATTTTCTAAATTTAGATATGGGAGGGGTGCCATAGTGCCCTATTGGGTAAACCAATTCCTCAAGTAGAGGAAGTTCCCAAGAAGAAACCTCTCTAGGCCATGTAGTGGATGTGAGGTGGATGGGGTTAGAATTTTAGGTATGGGTTTTCATGACATACAAGGGCTCATATTATCTCATTTATGGACACCTTTATTAAGGGCTAGCCACATCTCTTTTCTCTTTTTGTTTTTAACGTATAATTTTTCCAAACCCTTTATTATCCATCTACTTTGCATGTGTCACCAAGTTGAAGACAATAAGGGGAACTAAAAAGGAAATTCATATCCCACATACGCTCTACCCTGGTTTGCATACCTTTCCAAGTTGAAGTAAAAAAGGGGCACTAAAAAGGAAACGCATAGCCCACAAATGCTATACCTTGGAAAGTTTAAGCAATTGATTAATCAATTATTTTATGGGTCCCTTACTTTTATTTTTTGAGAAGTGTTTCATTGCTCTCGGGATCCCAGGGTGAGCCTTTGTTGCATGATGTTCTTGCTAGGGAACCTCTGAGCCTAATGGCCCATTTTTCCCATGAAATGAGGTACATGCCCTTCCTGGGTCAATAAGCCGAAAACCTAAAAAGGTTGGGAGACAGAAAATAAAAAGTGATGGAAGGTGGAAAGTATGAGTGGGATTGGTACGATGACCCTTCAAGGAGACCCCCCAGTAGCAACCCTTTCCATAAGGGTGGCCACTTACTAGGAAACCATGACAATCACCATGGTGAAATAGGGAAAAAGCATAATTTCCAAGAAAATGTTTTCAAAATCAAGAAAGGGTTCTTTGCAACATGTTCAAATGATTGAGTTATTAGAATCACACTTACCACAATATTGGACTTGTTACCTCATGGAGCAAGACCTGCCATCCTTTGTGATCCAAGCTAGGTGTGGTGGATGATTTTTCCATTGATTGGATGGTGATGTGTAGTGAATGAAGGGTTTTGTGTGCTGGGCTTCCTCTTGAAACTCCATTTCTGTAACCCGGGGTCTTGACACATCATCTCCTTAGTTATCCCTATAAATGGGGGATAACATAGTGAAGTTGTGAAATTATTAATATTTTAAAATGGAGGAGAATACATGAGCAAGTAATTTGAAAAGTACTTGTCATGGAATGGTATCTCTTTGTATATAAATATGCCTTACACACCTCAATAGAATGGAATTGTTGAATGAAATAAGCAGACTTCGATTGAAATGGCACATTGTTTTCTTCATGCCAAAGGTCTATCAACTAAGTTTTGGTAGAAGTTGTTTGTTGGGATGTGACTCTAGTTGAAAAATGGAGTGGAAGGAAACCCTCACTTGAACATCTAAGAACCTTTGGATGTATAGCATGGGATCATATTCTGGATGATAGAAGGAAGAAACTTGATGCAAATAGTCATGCTTGTATCATCATGGGATACTTTGAAGAGTTGAAGGCCCACATATTGTTTGAATATGTCAAACAATAGATTGTGTATGGAAGATATGTTGTCTTTAATGAGAATACCTTAGGTATTAGTCTATTGAATGAGACGACCTTAGGTATTAATTTGTTGAATTCTTATTTTGAATTGTTGAGAAATGATCCATGGAAATTACAGATAATTACAGATCAACTGACTACTTCATAAGACCATTGATTGGATATTTTAATTCTCTATTTAATTTGACTTACAATTGATCTTCCAGAACATAATCAAATACAAAATTTGAGACCCATATTCAATGTAAAAATTATGATATTGGTACAAGAATTCCTTCAACAATTGAGTATTGTCTTCCCAGATGGGCTGCCAAAAATACAAAAGTTGCTCGAGCTGATGCAGGAAACATCAATGATTGATCAAGGATAACCATAAGTGAAAAAAAACATGGTAGTGTTTCTCTAATGGCGTGTGTGCTAGAGACATGTGATACAAATGCATATATAGATGTGCATGGTCGACTTGAATGGGAGAATTCCATGGCTAATGAACATCATTATTTAGTGAAGAATGACACATGGGATTTAGTCCCTCAACTGCAAGGAAAGAACGTGGTTAAATGTCAATGGGTTTACAAGACCAAATTCACATATGAAGGTGCTAATGAAATTCATATGTCTCCTTTGGTAGCTAATGGATTTTGTCAGCAATAAGGCATTGACTGTGCTCAAAATTTTTCACTGGTTCCAAAGATGAACTTCATTTCATTGATTCTTTCACCTTATACTCACTTTTGATAGGAGTTACATTAGATGCATGTAAAAATTGTTTTTCTACATGGTCATTTAACAGAATAAATCTTCATGGAGGAACCCCCTAGTTTTGAGAAGGATGCTAGTCTTGTGTGCTAACTGAAGAAATTCTTGTATGGGTTGAAACAAACCCCCAGGGCATGGTTGGAGAAGATTGTCCACTTTTTCCTCAATCTTGGTTCCAAATTCTATGAATCAAGTCATAGTATTTATGTATTGCATGTACAAATGAAACTTTGATTATTGCATTGTATGTGGATGACTTGGTCAATACTGGAAGCAATCTGAATTTAATTTTGGGTTTGAAGAAACAATTAGTAGATAAATTTGAGATGATTGAGGTTGGTCTGTTTCATTTATTTTTTGGCATCCAAGTGTTACAAATGGACAACAATGTAGTGATGTATTTAGACACCACCTCTCTCTTGGAATACTAGTTCTTTGATATACCTAATCGTTTGATTCTCTAACACTACATGAATTTTATCACAAATTACTTTGATATAACATTTCCTCTAGATGAATTGTTGAAAAATGATGTAGAAATTGAATGGAGCATAGACTATAGTGAGTCATTTGAGTTCTTGAAGAAGAAGTTAGTCAAATACCCAATACTAATATTTCTGGGTTGGAAAAGGAAGTTCCATGTACATGGAAATGCCTCAAACATAGAAGTGGGAATTATCTTAGCATATCTAGGAGATGATAACATCAACCACCCCAATTGTTATGCCAATAAAAATTTGAACAAAGCATAAATAAATTATTCAACTATCAAAAGAGAGGGATTGAGAATGATATTTTCGATAATGCCCCTTCTTTCCTAACTCTATTTTGCATAGGATTTGGAGGTTAATATTGGATGAATTGACGAGTTCTATAGTATGATTGTACTGATTATTTACCTATTCATGTGATATGTGGAGTGATATTTATTAATGGGATGTATTTAGTATTTTTACTTGATTCAGTTGATTAACATGTACTTGAGAATATTGATATGATTATTATTTGAAGAATTGAGGAATGATGGTTTCAATACTTGGATGGTGTCATTAGATCATTGGATGATGAATGATTACTAATGTTATTAAGAGAGTGTGAGTTGTGGCAAGTTGGTTAGACCTGCATGATCTTGGGTTGAGACATGTTTAAACTAATCAATTTGCATTTGATTATATAGAATAAAGGTCATTAGAGAAGAACTTATTGTGTTCTTATTTGTTTAGGAGAACTTCGGGGATGTAGTTTGACATAAAGAACTGCTATGGATAACTTGTGAAATTATGAACTATGATTGGATCATTTTACTCATTTGGAATCTATTTATTGGTGTGTGTGTGTGTGTTTCATGTATGTGCATGGAAAGGGAGAATCATTTCTATTAAGTTTCAGTGAAACCCGCACAAAGAACCTATCTAGAGAACACAAAGCTTCTAAAACACACACACACACACACACACACACACACACACACACACACACACACAGAGAGAGTCAATGAATTGTATTAAATGAATGGTAGAATATATCATACACATATTATACTCTACATGGCTAAGTAAATGCACCATATTAGTGATCTAGAGAGATATGGACTCTCACTGACAGAAACCAGAGTTATCTGCCACCTTCTCTTCCACCTCGTCCTAGTGAACTATCCATGCAATCATCAGTTAACTGAGTCACATTGACTCATGATTTTTCACCTACTATAAGAGATCACAAAGAGTTGTGAAGCCTATATACATTTTAAAATTTTTAATAACTATATAATAGGTGGGGTCCCCTAGGAGAAAACATTGGAATGATGAATTTCTAACATGAAATTTCTTTCAACATTTTGGCATGATACCAGTTTCAGTTTGAGGTATCAAACTTCTAAGGAAAATGACATTTGATAAGTTGCAAAAGTACTTGGTTCTCTTCTCAACATTATGGTGTAGCATTGATTGGGAGCATTGGGCATGCTATCAAGAGGTTATTTATTTGAAAAAGGTTATGATATTTGGTTTTACTACGTGGTTATATACCTAATGTATTAATAACTTAACGTATTAATACTCATGCTAACCATGGTATAATGAACTATGAAGTTTCATGTGGCATAAATATTTTTGAGTTATATGGGGTTTTGATTTTGGGTTAAACAAGTATACATTATAAAGAAATTACATATAATATGGATACAAGTTAAGGTTTATTATCATGTTGGATTTGACAATATTCTTATGACTATGTGTGCTGCTATGAAAAAAGTAGTTGATATGGTTAATACATGGAAAAATTATGAAGTATATTTGGGTTTTTAAAGATTTATTTATTAGTTTGACATTGTATGAAAACATATGTGAAAGACGATTAATAAACACATATTACATATTGGTATCAATAGTGGATTTGATATGACGTATGATGGTCAATACCATATGGTTTGTCATAGCATTTGATATGGGTTGGAATATCAACATATGAGTTGGCCATGCATTCAAGTTGAGAGTACATGGGAATTAATGCTTCCAGACCCACACTTTACCACCTTTATTGGGATAGGGTTATCATCATTTCATTTTGGTTTTCAACTATGTAAAGGGAGTTGCACTTTGTCCTGAGAAATCAACCCTTCAATTCATTGTTACAATCGTCTTGGCTCTAAGAGTTGGTATAAAGAGACTACTATGACAAGGTAAGTACTCACCAACTTTTGGGCATATTTTGCAAGTAAATTTGTTACTAAATGAATTAGTTTTGGTTCTGGTTGGCTGATAATGAGTGTGAATGTTTCCTCTCCCTCTCTTTTGCTCATAAGAAATCATTTGAAAGAGAAATTGTTGAAGAAATTGGCTACTGTAGAATGCAACTTGTGGGTTTTTAGTCTATAGTAATGACCATCGTTTTTTATCTTCTTGTGTAAATGCTACTGCTCTTTGGTTCATATTATCATTTTCTATTGCATGTGTATTCTTGGAAAACATTTTATTAGAAAAAAGGGGGTGACAAGAAAATGGGTTGAACCCATCATTGCTATTGTAAGAACATACACAGGCCTAATATGGGTTCAAACTTGAACTTGTAAAGTGATTCTAATCCCATGTTCGTTGTTGGAAAGGATATGTTAGACACCCAACACTTGGCTTACTCTCTGTTAAAAGGGTTCTATCTTGTGAAAATAAGTTTATCTGCCTCATGTTGTTTACTTCCTTCCTTGGTCGTCTCGATTAGGATTACTCTTAATACAACCTGTGCCCATTTTTTTTAAAACTCTCATATTCATTCCTAACTCCATTTATATCCATGGTCTATATATCAGAGAAATGAGTATTGTTTTTTGGGGGGGTTTATTGAAGGAAACATCACATTACGTGCTTAACATTGACCTTCCTCTCTGTCAAAATACTTTGGTCGTGCACCATCTATTTTCTCTTTGGATATAATAATAAACTCATTGATTTTTTTAAATTACACATTGGCTTGCATACCCAACCTTCACTTTGCTATAATCCCATAGTCTCAAATCATTATGATTTTATGAAATGTGTGTACCAAAGTATTTGGTATAAGTTGAGTTTGTATGGTAGTTGTTGGTTTACCATTTATGCAACGTTTTGATATGATGTAGAGTTTGAGTCGACCCTAGTTAATGGATAATTGGTTTGGAAATGGAAATAGTTTTAAGGATATGTTAGCTGAGTTAAAATAATGGTTTTATTACATAAAATTTACATTTTCCCCTCATTTTTTATATCATTTTTCATAAATGTATCCCCTATTATCCTAGTCATATTTCATTGCAGTTCCATGTTCTTTGTCCCCTGTTTATTTAATTAAAAATATATGTTGAATTCCTTATACAACAAAGAAGTATAGAAGAAACATTTTAAGGGGATTTATTAGAGATTTGTTGGGATTGTTAAAAACCCATATTTATGGCTTTCATATTACTCCCAGGTCTCTTGATAATGTATGAACAACTTGATATTTTTGAGTGAGCATTGTAATTTGGTTGTTGTAAGCATTGTTCTTACAAAGTTTTAGTATATGATATATGGTGAATATAATAGCTTGAGAACATAGTGATTGACTTGAGAAATTGTTTGGAAATTTTCTCAAAAGAATTCCATGTTCATTATTGGTTCTATAATAGAAAAAGTGTACAGGTATAACATATATGTATATGAATGTTGACTGCGTGTGAATATTGAACATGAATTTTCATTTGTTCCTTTCATTTTATGTCACTTTTCAAAAAATAAACTCCTTTACCATTTGTCCCTGTCATATATATTTTCATTTACATGCATTCTGTTGTTCAAAAGAGATGTACACTGTTCATAACATAATTATTTTTAAGAAATATACAATTCAGATTTTGAAAACTGAAACAAAAGATGGTTGATTGTTGAGTTATGGATTTATTACATGTCTTACATTATTCATGCTCCATTTCTCCCTTTTATGCTTGAATTATTGTGCTATTCTCAGAGCGATAACTAAATCATATTTAACAAAGTTGTAATGGATGTTTATTATGTTGTGTCTTGTATTTTACTCTAAGAATTTTACCCTAATTGAAATGATGATGACAATTAGAAGAGATTTTTCAGTAGAGGGAGTAATAGAGGAGGAAATACATGGAGAAGAGGAAGAATGACAAATTCATTTTGGAGGCAAGTGAGGCACAAGAGAATGAGATTTTCCATTCACTTTGATGTTGATTTAGAAGAATTTAATCAACAAGTACAAATTGACTATCTGAACCTTGGTGGATATCCTACATTGCCTCAACCATCATCTTATCCTAGTGCTCCTTTGCAGCCACATCCCAACATTGTAGACTTTCTTGAGCCCCTTGTCTAGCTAGTCAATGACAATTGGGATAATAACCCTTTAAACCCTCACTTTGGTGTTGCTCAATGGATTGATAATCCTCCTCTTTTTCATATGGCATCACATGTTTCATCATCTACCTCCATGGCTCATTCTCTTCCTAAATATTACAAATTTCCTCCCCATGACCTCCATATAGACAAAGGAAATAATCATGTTACCTCTCCTAGATCCGAAGCATCCCAATCCTCTTCTATACATTCCAAACAACAATCAACAAAAGTAGACATTGGAAAAAGAGAGATTACCTTCAGTGACATGCACCCTAAAATAGTTAAGTTGGATGAGAAAAAGTCTTATTATGAATACTTTCTCAATATTAGGTCAGATGTGTCAGAATGTAGAAAGGAAAGCGAAGAGTTTTTCAAAAAGAAATACCCCCACCTATTTTAATTTGGATAATGACATTTCTATTTAGACACTTGATACCTTATTTGGGATAAAGAACACACATATGATATTATTTTTTAAAATTTTAAATATCATATAATTTTGGTATTTTGGGAGATACACATGTTTTATGATTTTGTATATTTTGGATGGGTGTCTTATTTTGATAAATTTCATTTGATTTGAAAATGTTCGAGTAAGGATTTTTCTATTTTTTGCATCAACAAGTCACATGTGTGGAGGTGAGAGAAACACCTACATGCACAAGATATGTGCCCTCCTGGCCACATGCATGTGATATGCGCCCTCCCGATGAGAAAAATGAGGTGAACATGCAATTGTTGGTGATAAAATCGAGGTTTCCATACATGAATTTTCTCCACTAGTCTAACTAAAGTGTAACCGAGTCAAAACTAAAGAGGTAAGGCACCCTATTTTATAGGAGGCACCCTATTTTGTAGGGAATATTTTTAGGAGGGAATATTCTCATCTATGGATAGCACCCTTAACATTAGATTAGTAATCTTAGGAAAATTAATTACTAGGTGAGTGTGTAATATCTCCAACACCTCCCCAAACACTACTAGGCTGTAAATAAAGAATGGGTCCCAACAATAAGGCCATGTTAGGTACCCATTTTGCAATGAATCTACTAAATGAAAACCAACAAAATAGAAAAGAGGGAAAACCTCATGGGAACCTCCCCCCTCCCAAAGTACAAAAATGAAAGTTGCTAGGAAACTAGGTCCTTCACTCCATAAAGACCGTGCAACTGTGAAAGTTTATGCTCGGTGGATATTTTTTTGAAGATGAATATTTTTGTATGGATATGATGAAGTATATGCACCAGTGAAATGTCCACATATATCCACTTTCTCTTATTGGAAAGCAGAAGATCCAAATGCCCTTCATTCATGGTGGTTTTCCAATACAGATTCCCTTCAGTATCTGCATAGGCTGGAGGGTCAGATGCAAGAAAAATGTAGCAATGCATGGGAATTACTATTTCTATGGATGTGAGTGCATGTGGATCTCCCTCAAATTGAGATCTCATCCTTTTAGGATCTACAGGATCATTCAAAAGATGGATTGTTGGTAGGATGGACTGTGCCCACTTGGGTCTTTGATCTAGCTCATCATATGCATGCTCGATATCATTTGAATATGATTCAAAAACTATATCTAATTTGGAGGAGAAATCATCTCAAATGTATGGAATAAGAGGATGTGCAGAAGTATCTACATTTAGCTCCTGAGATGCGTGCATGGGGTGTGTAGAAGTCCCTGCATGTGGCTCCTCAGATGCATGCATGGGGTGTGTAGAAGTCTCTGCATGTTTCTCTTGAGATGCATGCATGGGGTGTGCAAATGTATATGCATGTGGATCCTGAGATGCATGAATGGGATTCTCTACATGTGGCTCTTGAGATGCATGCATGGCGCATGCAAAAGTCTCTTCAAATCGAGAAGCTTGTTCTTTTGGTGGATATTTTGGTGGCTTTGTCTTGATCTCTTGTATAAATTATTCATAATATTTCTTTGTCCAAATAGGACCTCAAATTTGGTCCATACTTTGTCTGGAGTTGAGAGTGATATCACATGATACTCAATTTCAGGAGAAACAAACATGCAGATAAGTCTAAAAGCCATATTTTCTTTGTTGAAAATAATTTTTCTCATTAGTCAAATCAACCTCTACTTCTGTTTCCATGGTTACTAAATATAAGAATATNTGAGAATTAATAGAATCTTTGGCTTCCACTCAAAATAATTTTGTGGTGTAAGAAGTGTTAACGACGAAAATTCCATTCTTTCTAACTGCTGCAATCTTCTGTACATGCAAATGAGTGCTTGCGTCCCTTTCTCCTACAAACCTATGGGTTTTGATACTCTGTGAATATTATTAAAGAACAATATCAAAAGATCCAATACCATGTGAATTTTCGGTGAAACCTACAGAAAGAACCTAGCTAGAGAAATTCACACAAATCTTGCAAAAGAAACATAGAGATAGATAGAAACAAGAATGACAGAAAGAATCAATGAATAATATTAACTAAATAGTAGAATAAATAATACACATGATATACTCTACATGGATAAGTAAATGTGACATAGTAGTGATCTAGAGAGATCTGGACACTCACTGACATAAACCAGAGTTATTTTCCACCTACTAAGTCCTAGTTAATTGTCCATGCAATCATTAGTTAACTAAGTCACATGTGTGGAGGTGAGAGAAACACATGCATACATAAGATATGCACCCTCCTGGAAACATGCATGTGATATGTGCCCTCCAGGTGAGAAAAATGAGGTGAACATGCAACTGCTTGATCTGGATTTATGTAGGAACACAATGAAATATACAAATACACATAAATGCAGAGATGCAGTGGAAATAAGACTTCATTTTGTTAATAACAAATGACTGAAAAATGCTTACAGATAGAATGGAAATAAACTAGCTAAGGCGCTGGTAGCTTATCTCTGAGAAGAGATGTGGCGGCTACTGGCCTCTCAACTTCCCGTTACAATGAGGCTCAAAGGCCTATATATTACTGAGAAACAATGGAAAACCCTAAACATCCAAAAACATAACCCTAGGAGATGAAACACCGGAATATGGGCCCCATTGGGGTAAATTGGTACATCAATTTCCCGGGGTCATAACTTTGGCATACTATCTCCGTTTGACGCACATGATACATCGTTAGAAAGATCTATCCAAGGACTACACTGCTGACACTGAATATCAAGTTTGAAACGAAATAATATGTGTTGGAGCATTCATGCCCAAAAAATGTTGTTTGGGGCCTCAAAACAGCTCTGGAAGTTCAGGACCTGAAGAACTGCTAAAAATAGTAAATTGTGCTACAATTAAGGAAACTGAAAAACTGAAAGAAAAAATGGTGTGGGTCCAAGTGGAATAGGCGGGTGGCCACCAATATCCACCTGGATCAGTCCTCCCCCCTTAGGAAGCAATGGTCCCCATTGTGTTGAGTTCCTCCATGAGATGGGGAAACTTCTGCTGAACTTGGTCCCTGATGAGCCACTTGCTCTGGTGAAGGAGTTGGCTTTCTTTGAGAACTCAATATAGCTAGATCCTCTATTGGTGAGTGTTCTTGATCTGTGTGTCCATAATTTGATTAGTTGTGGCTTGTTCCATGCAATATGGGTTTAACTCTGTTGGTGTGAGTTGTTCTGCCATGTCGGATGTGTCTAGTAGAGATGGAAAGTAGGGACGAAGGTGGTCCACATTGAACACTGGGTTCAGACCAAGGAATGGTGGTATACTTAGCTCAAATTCATTGTCCCCTACAACCTTGGTGATGGTGTATGGTCCATATCGGAGCAGGAAAATCTTGCGGTATGGTCCAGCGATGTGCTCCTTTTGAAAATGTAGCCACACTTTGTCGCCCGCCTGGAAGTTGTGTGGCACACGATGTTGATTATGTCGTTTCTTGTACTTAGCATTGGCTCTGTCCAAGATGTCATGAACTTTTTGGAGGATGTGCTGAATGGCTCAATGAAGTTGTTTGCCTTGTCAGCCTTAGATTGGACATGGGATGAATCTTCCCGTGTAGCCACAAATGGCATGGCTACGTCAATGGGACATAGTGCTTGGAATTCCAAGCCCACTTGAAAGGGGTTGTGGCTGGTTGAGCTATGGAGAGCCCGGTTGTAGCTGTGTTGTACATAGGGGAGGCTCTCATCCCATGTGCGTGGATGCTTTGAGTTGTACATGCACAAAATGTGTACAATCATCCGGTTGACGACCTCTGTCTGGCCATCAGTTTGTGGATGGAAAGCTATGGACTTGGTGAGCTTGGTGTCCAACATTGACTAGAGGATGGACCAAAATGTACTGAGAAACCTGTTGTCCCGATATGAGATGATAGACTGTGGGATCCCAAAGTGCACCCACACTCGTTCAAAGAAGAGTTTAGCAGTGGATTTTGTTGTGATATTCTTCTTGCAGACCATCATAATGGACATCTTCAAGAATCGGTCGACGACCACAAATACTTAGTCATTTCCATGCTTAGTAGAGGAAGGCCTGACATGTAATCCATAGAGATGGATTCCCAAGGTTGACTGGGGGTAGGAAGCGGAGTATAGAGGCCTTGCTTCTTAATGGTCAGTTTGGCAATGGTGCAAGAAGTGCAGGACTTGATGTACTTCTCGACATCCTGTCGAAGGTTTGGCCAATAGAAATACTTTTGCAGTATTGTCGTGGTTTTCTCGACCCCGAAATGCCTAGTGACCCGACTGTAGTGCACCTCCCAAATTATCTTGGCATGCTTGCTTGAAGGAACACAAAGGTGTCCCAGGTGACAAAGCAGGGCATCATGGAGGTGAAAATTGGGAACTTGCTTACCCTCCAAGAGTGTATTGTATGTGTGGCCAAATTCTGGATCACTTGTGTAGAGAAGCGGCCAATCGGAAGTCTCATGCCCACAAGAGTTGAGCATAGTGGTTAGCGCCATGATGGGTGGTCGACTGAGGCAGTATGCAACATTATTGGTGCTGTATTTCTTGTACTTAATGTTCAAATGAAACTATTGCATGTATGTGGACCACTTCTGATGGTGATTGTTCTGCAACTTCCCTTGTGTCTGTATGAACTGCAGGGGTCGGTGGTCTCTGTGGATGACCGTTTCCTTTCCCAAAATGTAATGCTTCCATTGCCGAAAAGCTTGCACAATGGAATACATTTCTTTGTCATAAGTGGGATACTTTCGGACTATGTCGGAAAGTGTCTCACTATGATATGCCACCGGATGCCCATGTTGAGTAAGGACTGCCCCAATGGCATAGTCAGAGGCATCTATCTCTATCTCAAATGGTTGTTGCAAGTCTAGTAATGTGAGCACTGGTGCAGAGCAGATGCGATGCTTCAACTCCCCAAATGCCTTCTGTTGAGATTCAGACCAAAATAATTTTTCTTTATCTCCTCCCTTGGTGACTTGAATCAAGGGCCAAGTGATATGAGAGAATCCCAACACAAACCTATGGTAGAAATTGGCAAGACCTAAAAAGTTGTGGAGCTCTGTTAGGGTGGTTGTGGGTGCCAATCTTGAATGACTTAGATCTTTGCTGGATCCACATGCACCCCCTGCTCATCAATAATGTATCCCAGATACTGAACCTGGGTCATGCCAAAAGTGCATTTCTCCAAATTGGCACACAACTTATGTTGTCGCAGTGTTTGGAGGACTTGTCGGATGTGGTGGAGGTGCTCTTCCCAAGTCTGGCTAAAGATCAGAATGTCATCCAAGTACACAACTACAAATGAGTTGGTGAATGGTTGTAGGATGTCTTCCATTAGCCTCATGAAGGTTGCAGGGGCATTCATCAACCCGAATGGCATGACCAACCATTCGAAAAGGTCCTCCTTGGATTTGAAGGCAGTCTTCCACACATCAGAGGGTTCGATTGATACCTGGTGATACCCCGACTTCAAGTTGATATTGCTAAAATATTTCTCCCCCTTGAGTTGGTCCAGAAGGTCATCAATCTGTGGGATCGGGTACCTATTCCAAACAATGATCTTGTTCAGTGCCCGATAGTCAATGCAAAGTCTCCAAGTCCCATCCTTCTTCTGCACCAACACGATCGGGCTCCCACAGGGTGATGAACTCGGCCGGATGTGACCTTTCTGCAACAGCTCCTAAATCTACCTCTTGATTTCTTCATTCTCCAGAATAGAGCGTCGATAGATGGGTCCATTGGGTATCGACGCACCTAGGGTTAGATCAATGGGGTGCTTGACCTAGTAGTGTAGAGGCAACCCTGTGGGGGAGGTGAAGATGTCCTCGTACTCCTCCACGACCTTATCCATATGTTGTTTTCATGTAGTGGGGCCCTGTTTGGAGGTCATGGCCACAGTATTCCTCTTTCCCGGAGGGCAGATCATCAAGAAAACAAATTTCCTAGTTTTGGAAATGAGCTTACTGCATTGTTTTGCAGTAACCAAAGAGATGGTGGTAGGCGGTGCTATCTCCGGTATCCTATACAGCTTATTTCCCAAGGTGCTAATAACAACATGAGGCCTAGACTCATACACAACATGTCGCTTCCACAAGTACGGTTGGCCTAATAATACATCAGAAACATCAAGAGGAGCAATGTCACATAATACCTCATCCGTGAAGGGCTTGATGCCATAGGGAAGACGACAATGTTGGCTGATGTGGAGGTCCCGTCCTTGGTGCAACCACCCGATGGTGTATGGTTGTGGGTGTGCTATGGTCGGCAAGCCCAGTCGCTTCATGACCTCTACCGAGATGAGGTTATTCTGGCTCCCGCTGTCGACAATGAACTACAACAGGGAACCCTTTACCCACATCTTGGAATGGAAGAGACGCTCCACCTCCTCTGGATCTTCTGGTTCCTCCTTCTATATCTTCGTGGTGGCAACGGTGGCGTTGGGCTCCACATTGATGATTTTCTTCCCCCTATCATTCCCCTTGTCAGGTTCTAATTCAGAGTCAGAGAATGCATCCGATTCAGAAGCCTTCAACTCGGCTACCAGCGATTGCTTGGACCAAAACTCACTTGTGTTGTGAGTGGAGCTCTTATGGAACTCACACCACTTCCCCATGTCCTTTTTTGGATTCGTGGTGTTGTTCTTTGCTTGTGTCTTTGGAAAGTTATCTTGGGCTGCTCTGCCTTGGCTTGGTCCTTTGTTCTGCAGTTTGGGGGTACCTTTCTCTTGCTTCTGATTCGCAGACCCAAATTCTCATTTTTTCTGTTTGAACTTCTGCTCAATCTTGGCAGCATATTGGTACGCCACACCAAGCGAGGAGATGTCAAGGAACTCCATTTCCTCCTGAATGTATCTATGTAGACAACTGCGGTACTTTAACACCAAATGTTTCTCTGAATTAGGGATAATTTTAAGGATGGAAATTTATATTAAAATGTAGAAATGTGGGCTAATCTTACTAGTCCTTAATATGAAAAATGTAAAATGTTTGACGATAGTTTTTTTAAAATATTCAAATTTCTAAGGATTTAATATAGCTTCTATCAGATATTGGTGATTTTTAAGGTAAAATGATTTTATTCTATGGAATTTGGGTGAATCGATTTTAGAAAAAACAAAAATTAGTGAATCATTTTTTGGGAAAAGCAATGGAAAATTAGCCCATTTGCGAAATTTAGCCCCTAAAATCATCTATGCTCTGAATATTTGATACCCAACTTTGTGCGTAGGGTATGAAATAGATTCGTCATCTCATGCACATCTTGATCCCTTTGCTGCCGCGGCAAAGTCCATTGTATGTATTTGTCCTCATAGCTCCCCACGGGATAAGATTATTCCTTGATGGAATCTCGGAAATAATTCCAAGTGGGTGTGGCCAAGAACAGAGAGGGCTCCCCCTCTCCCTGTTGCTCCAAGTAGGTTTCCCACCAGTCCTTGACATGGGGCGCGGCTTTGAGGAGTGCGAAAATAATCCTTTCTCGGTCGAAAAATTCATGAACCGAGAAATATCCTTCTAACGGATTCAACCATCTATCTATGACATCTGCATCTATTTGGCCCTCAAATATGGGAATGTCAAAGTTTACTTGTACCTTAAAAGGAGTGGGGCCTCCAGAGTGGCTGTTGGATGTTGATGCGCCGCTAGTGGGAATCCGTTGAAGAATCTGGACAAAGTTGTCCATCATCACATTCCTTTGTTTCTCGAGGGATTCCTTGAGCAACATTTTGATAGGATCTCATGCTCCCTCATCTTTCTTTTTTTCCCCCATGGGCAGTCATCGAGGTTTGCAAGAATGATCTTGCAAAGGTTCAACCAGATCGAGCCCCAACTCCTTATACCCCAACCTTGTTGGGGACATGCAAAGAAAGATCGAGAATGAGAAGACCGCTCTGATACCACTGATCCGGATTTATGTAGGAACACAATGAAATACAAAAATACAAATAAACACAGATATGCAGCAGAAATAAGACTTCATTTCGTTAATAATAAATGACTAACAAATGCTTATAGACAGAATGGAAATAAACTAGCTAGGGCGCTGGTAGCTTATCTCTGAGAAGAGATGTGGCAGCTACTGGCCTCTCAACTGACCATTAAAATGAGGCTCGAAGGCCTATATATTACTGAGAAACAATGGAAAGCCCTAAACATCCAAAAACCTAACCCTAGGAGATGAAACACTGGAATATGGGCCCCATTGGGGTAAATTGGTACATCAATTTCCCGGGGTCGTAACTTTTGCATACTATCTTCGCTTGATGCACATGATACATTGTTAGAAATATCTATCCGAGGACTACACTGCTAATAGCGAATATCGAGTCTGGAATGGACTCATATTCGCTGAAGCATTCATGCCCAAAAAATGTCGTTTAGGGCCTCAAAACAGCTCTGGAAGTTCAGGACCCAAAGAACTGCTAAAAATAGTAAATTGTGCTACAATTAAGGAAACTGAAAAAATGAAACAAATAATGGTGTGGATCCAAGTGGAATAGGCGGGTGGCCACCAATATCCACCTGGATCACTGCCGGTGATCAATTTGAGGTTACCATGCATGAGTTGCCTCTACTAGTCTAACTGAAGTGTAACTGAGTCAAAACTGAAGAGGGAAGGCACCCTATTTTATAGGAGGAAACCTATTTAGTAGGGAATATTCTTAGGAGGGAGTATTCTCATCTATGGATAGCCCCCTCAACATTAGACTAGAAAATTTAGGAAAAATAATTACTGGGTGAGTGTGTAATATCTCCAACACTTTCTAGCTTGCCAACATGTGTGTGGGACATGAACAAAAAGCTTTGGTTTTTACTGTCTTTAGATGAGTTGAGGCACCTCTATTTACCTACTTAGTCCTCAAGAATGAATTGTGGTTATTATGTTCACCCACTTGGTCCCGCTTGACAAAGTAGTGGTGTTTATCCACTTGGTCCCAAGGACTAGTAGAGGTGTTTTTTCCATGTCCACTTGGTTTCGAAGATGATTCATAGTGCTTCTAGTTTCCTACTTAGTCCTAAGACATAGGTATGGATATTTAAATAGTATGCATGAATAAGGAAGTTATATAATTTGGCAAACCCACCACTTTCAACTTGTGGCATACCTAGTATCTAGGAATAGAGGTAACATACCTACTTTGAGTAGTTCTACTATGGGAACAAAGGAATGTGTACTTAATCCATGATTATGATCTAGGGGTATCTAGTAAGGGGAATGGGGAACCCTTACTCCACAATATTCAATCCTTCCAAATTTTGAGTCAAACTATAATAAATATAAGTGAACCCCATGATAACATTGATTCAACTAGAAATTACCCACTTTTAAGTGGAAAATTGAAATTATGATATAATAATGGGAAAATGGGAATAAATGAATATAATAAAATAAATATTGGAGAATTATCTCCAAGTGACATAGAAGGGAGATGAATAATACATTAATTTTTTAAAATTAATTAAGAATTCTACATGGGTGAGGTGGCTAGCCTCACAGAGCCTATAAATAGATGCCCAATGCCCATATGTACTGAGATTGTTCGGGAGACATGGTCCAAGTCTGTTCTAGGCAGGGCTTTGGTGAGTAGGGTATCAACTATGAATAAAAGATGAGGTAAAAGGTGGGTTGTTTCTGGTTTTCAAGTTAAGGTAGCAGGGGATGTTTTGAAAGTGGATTGATGATGACTTCACTTAAGAACTTTCTCCTTGTAGCTAATGCTCTTTATATAAAATGCGCTATGGATACTTCCTATTCATCTATCTGCAAAAGCATACCTCAGTAGTTCCTACTCAATTGGTAACTCTATTATCCCCCCACAGCTATCAAGGCAATCATATCTCCATAGCTCTGAGGATGGGCCATCTCTCCATAGCTCTTAGGCTTGTAAATCCTCTATTGCCATTAGAGGGAGATTGACTTCGGAGTGAGGACTTGATCAGCAGTCTGTAGGCTCAGTTGAGGCCTCCATGCATTTTGGGGGTGTTTTGACTTGGAGAATAGAAAATTCCACCAAAATCTTTCCAAAATGAGAATAAATGAAAATGAAGTGATTAACTAGATCTAGAAGGAAAGGCTGGATATTAATTCCTATGTAAGAATTGTTGCAACGATTGGCCTGGCATGTCCAATAGTCGAAAAAAATACCATATTTGTTGGTGGCATACCCACTGTTGGCGCATATTCAATTGATGAAATGGGGTTTCTACTCCTAGTTATGATCCCACATAGATCGACGGTCCCATGAGAGAATTTCTCCTTGGTTATGGTAGGGTGGAAAATGGTTGTTACTCACTAAGTAACAAAGTAAAGGAGACAAAATCTTGGAGCACTTATTCAATAATTGGGAGAAACATTTCAGTAGTCATAATGGTATATCGGGTTATCTTGTTCTTGTAGGATTTATTTCTTAACTTAATTAACACATAAACGTTGATTATGTTATGATTGGACATGCAATTGGTAATATGGATTATTCATGATTGTTATATGAAGTTTTTCACTAACTAGTGTTGAAGTGAAGGTGTTGACTGTAGCTAAATAAATAGTGGCTTCTTGAACTTAAGAATTCTATTGTAGAAAATATGATGCTAGGTAAATTCTCGTGAAAACCATTAATTCCATTGACAAATGATAGAAAATGGTCTTTAGAGTAAACAAGGGCTAAGTAATTGGCAAGTGTATGTCGAGATACTAGAGAATAATTTCTTTCTGTCTTTGCTTATATTATTTTAATTTCTTGAATTTTAGTTTGTGAATTAACCCTAATTAGAGAATGAAAAAGGAATCCATAGAATGAGTTGTTAATAGATGTATAACATGTCTATGTTATTATTAATGGATATATATATATATTCTGTTTTGTAGATGCAGAGGAGGATACTAATCTACTATAAATTGGAATAACATTATATACTAAGTGTTTGAAAGAAAGACTATGTGGAGTAACTAACTCTTACACATGTGGACAATGAATTTGTGAAAAGATGTTCTAGGATTGAGCTATGATTTGGATATTGTTGTTGGTAGAATAACTCGAAGAAGAATATTGTTTGTCTTTAGACAATTATTATTTCTTTTCTAGTACATACTTACAAGTTCTTGTAGTTTAATTATGAATTTATTTTTTGTGTATGCTGAATTTAACTGGTGAAATATGCATTAAATTACCAATAGATAATGAGTGAAAATATCTATTTTCATCTCATAAAACATAAATAACATCTCTCTCTGTAGAGGTATTTCCATCCTTTGGCATTTATCACGTGTTTACTCTCACTCTATAATATTTATTCAATGTAGGCCACCATAACCCTTCTTGAAATATTTTAATCATCGTTATATATGCATGGTAGTTTATTCTTGTTGGGACACCACGTGCTTTATCAATAGTATCTAACATGTGATTCATCAATTGTATCTTGGATTTCATGCTCGAATTCACAAATCCTTAAAACATCATTATGGACAATCTTATATAGACTCACATCAATTAGAGTATATGGCATAGCTTCTATGGTTAGCACTTTCTTTCTCTTTTCTCTCATTTTTGTTGGTGCCTTGCCTTTTTTCTAGAATTGTACACTTTTTGCTATCTCTCTTTAGGCATACTCTATGCTACATAAATGAGCATCAGGTAAGTAATCAACTATTCATGTAAGATCTTGTCCACTATCTAATAATTCTTAAAACAATCATTCAAGTACCCAACATGCAAAATACTCTTGTAGGGTTGGTTAAGAGAAAAAGGAATATGGAAATCCATGATTGCTTTAATCCCTAAAACTAACTACTTATAAGGAGATTCAGTTTTAAGGCAAGTTAATAGATTTCTTCCACCTTATGGGTACTAAGTCTCTTTAATATATGTGAAACATATTTTAATATGAACATTATGCTAGTGATTAATTCTACATTAAGTGAAAATTATATTGGTGTTATGAATTAGAAATTAGTATACAAGTGATAAAATAAAAACAATACTGAAATTATATTAAATATAGCTATACAACACAAACAAAATCCATATAAGATAACATCTATACAAACAATGAAGTAAAAAAACATGAAACTAATACAAGATTTTAAAAATTAAAAGCAATAAAAGATGAACGAGAATGTAAAATACAGAGAGAAATAACATATATGTAGTGAAAAATACATATAATCAATCCCATCATGATTATATGAGGTTCATAAGAATTGATATATTGACGTACATGGATTTTTTGTGGGATTTATAGTCGATTCCAAGGCCAAAAATAAGACAAACAATTTTTGTCAAAATTAACATCATAATAAATGTTGTTTTTTACCCCAAATGTAGTAGTAAAAGAGAAATGAATCCAGGTACATCATCATAGAAGTTGAATACCTTAATAAATGGGTAGAAACAGATCCAGTTGACAACTATACCAAATAAGTAGAAACTAAGTTTATCTGTGAGAACACCATCACTAGATTTGGATGCCCACTTACTCTTATAAGTGATTAGGGATACATTTTATAAATAGTACTATATATGTTTTGATGAAATAATTTTGATAGACGATAGAAAAATTTCACCCTATCACCCCCAAGTCAATGGGGAAGTTGAAGCCTTTAATAAAGTTTAACTAAATGACTAACCAAAGATGTGTAATGTGAAAATATAAGACTTGGATGATAAAGTTCATGTTGTTTTTTGGGCATATAAAATTTCATATAAAATATTGATTGAGTAGACCCAAATCAAGATAGTATATGAACAAGAGGAAATAATACCCCTAAATTTTGTAGCAGATATATAAAGAGTGGAAAAGGTAGTAAAATTCACCTAGCTAGAGAAAAGAAGATAGACTATGCTAGACAAATAAGCTAGAATAAGATAGAATTATAGCCTTACATAATCAACAAGAAGAGAAGTAGCAACACAAATCCTAGCATGAGAGACACCTTAGAAGAAAAAAAATCAATAATGGAAACCTTGTGCTCCTATAACACAACAAAGTTAAGGGAAATCCCATAAAAATTGAAACAAATTGGCTTGGCCCTTACATCATAGAAGACATTAGAGTCAATGGAATTGTTTGTCCAAAAACACTCCAAAGAAAGTTACACAAAAAAATAGTCAATGGTGCTCGACTCAAACGGTACCACCTTTGATCCACCAAGATTAAAAAAAACAAAATACCAAAAACAAATCTAGTTGGTTAGGGAAAAAGGGTTGGTAACTATTTTGTGAGAGAGAAATTACTTAATCCAAAACCCTAGCCACTATAAGAATAACATATAACAACAAAACAAAGAGAGAATAAATAAAAAACAATGATAATCGATTGTGAAAAGCATCAAAGAGAAGAATTTGACATATGTAATTTAAAATAGAAAGGATGAAGTCAATGTAGAAATGGAGAAATGGAGAAGTTCACTAGGTAGAAAAATAATAGAGTGAGTGAATAGAGTACTCAACCATCCTCTAGTATGAGAAGAATTAAGGGAGATAATGAAATTTGGCATATAATAATACCACAATAAGAGCAAAATTTTTTAAATAGAATCACACTCGATAAAGAGAATGCCAAAGACTTAGGGAAATGACATGATAGATTGATGAAAATGCAAAAGATGTTTGAAAAACCATGATTGAATATGACATAAGAAAGAAGGATGATATATATCATCTTGGTTGGAAAGGATGCTACAACCAGAAGCATGTGAAAATAAAATCAAAAGGAAAAAGGTGAATTGATGGTCATTAATGGCCACCCGCATTGATGAAGTGAAGGTTTCACAAACACCAAGGATTCGTTTAATGAGGCATGAGGTTTACTATAAAGAAATGGAGGGTGAATATATTGAAACTTGGAGAAAAATTTGGAGATCTAGTTGAATAAAAGACAAAGGAGAAAGTTTAGGGTGTGAAGTGCATGAGGAAAGCAAGTGAAGAAGTTGAGAATTCAAAAGAGATGGAAAAGATGATGAGAGGTTTAATATATATCCCACTAGAGGCTAATAAGTCAAGGCATGTAGAACCAATAATGAATAATAAATTTGATAAAAGAAGTCAAAAATCTTGTAGAACATATTACAAAGGATGATAGATAAAAAATGGAGGAATTGGACTAGAATACACATTGGATAAACTACCAAGAATGGGAACATGAGGCTGGTTGGTGGAAGAAGGAAACAACCCAACTAGATAAAGAAAATATTATAAGTTATTTGGGAGAAACCCAAGTTTCAGTATTTTTGGTTTTAAAGGAGGAAGTAACAAATTTTATCATCAGTCCATACCATGCATGTAATATTTGGTTGGATGAGCCTGTAGAAATAAATGTAAAACCCATAAACAGGATTATAGGCCTACCAAACAAGGGCCATGGCATTCTAAAATCAACAAATAATAAGAAATGAATATATACATTCAAAGGAGTAACAATGATAATACTTCCAAAGGGCTAGTCATGTGGGAATGTACAATTGTTTCCCTCTACATGACTATATTAGGTAGGTCATCCAACATAGTGTTGAGAATGTTGGCAACAATTAAATGTATAGATGAAGATGGAATTATGTACAATTGGGTTGAACACTCAAGCAATAATTTAATAAAGACTTGCAAGGAATGCCATGAAAACAATAAGGGTATCAAATACTCTACCTTGCTCATCTACATTTCCATGGAGAAAAATTCCCTATAGGAGAAGCTTAATTTACCATGAAAAACACATTGATCATGTGGAACCCACAATTTTATGAATTAGTATGAAAATTAACCATGGTTAAATACTCTTCTCATCACATGTTCAATGAGAAACTCAAGATTATTAATGAAGAATACAATAGATGGATATTCCAACAGTGAGTGAAAATATCTTTGGCCCTTAACACACATAAAATTGTGAATATATTCTAAAACGATTTGGTATAAACAAAGAGTAGGGGGATAACCTAAAGATTTAGATTATTACTTGAAAGTTGACCAAACTTTTCAAGACCTGTCAAGGAAGTCAAAGATCCTATTCTTAGTACCTATATTAGTAAAAGTCATTAATCAGAAGATCATCACACCATTGAAAGATGAGGAAATAATGGAAGATAATGAATCTACCCTATATACTATACCATTATCCACAACAAAGGTACCCACACCCTATTCAATTGAGAAGAAGCCCATATAAGTACAAGAAATAAAGACAAAGCATCAACTACACATGTAGATAATGAGTCAATAGAGGAATATTTGGAGATAATCATAGCTGAGTTAGAAGAGGTAAACTTTGAGAACTCTAGTTTGTAGAAGAAAATCCTTCATCAGAAAAATGGCATTCATCATCTATTAAAGAATCCATAGAAAATCCATAGAAAGGAGTTGGAAAAATGACAAGGGAAATACCAAGGAAAATAAAAAAATATGCGTGAGTTGAGCATCACAAAATATTTTGAAGAAGCCACAGAGAAGTTGAAGCAATTTCTCATTAAAGATGTAAAGAACAAGATAACCTTAAAAAGATAGTTAAGTGAGATAGTAATGAAGTAAAAATATTAAATGACCAAGTTAAATGGAGAAACTACCAATTCTAGTAGAAAGAAGAATATAAAAACACAAGTGAGAGTACCAAAACAAAAGTCAACCATAAAAGGAACTACATAGTATAATCCAACTCAAGGAGAAACATAAAGGAAAAGTGGACCATAGTTGGAACTGGCAAAAATCAGGGGCATCAAGAAAAAGAAGGTCAAGAGAAATAAACTATAGAGGTGGCAGAGGAGGATAAGAATACCTTTATAGGAATAGATAAGGACCAATCGATTAAAGGGGAAAATGTCAATGAATAATTATGTGCACAATATTAATTAAGATTTAATTAATTGTGTACATGTAAATAAATTAATCATGCACAATAAATGAATTGTGATTATACATTATATGTATAAATCCCAAGTTTAAGTAATTTTAAGTTGGATAAATTTTTACTTATTGCCTTGGTGAACTAGAAATAAAAAAGTAATGTGCATGTAGTTTGCATGCAAACATCTACTCTATAAATAAAGGACATGGGTTTTCATTGTAAAAAAAAAGAATTTTGAGAGAAATAATTAAGCGTTGCTGATTTTCTTTATGGATGTTTTCTCTTGAGGTTTTTACCACATATATCATATGTCCATTTGTGAGTTTGTTGTTTTGTTAAGATATTGTGACCATGTGCATTTTATCACATGGTATCTGGACGGTCTAGGGAAAAAAATAATTCTTGATCAAGCATGATTATTGGTCCTTTCCCAAACCAACCACGTGGGAACTTCTCAAATTTTCATATTTTGGATCATTTTTGGAGAATTTGATAGCATTGTTTCATATGAAGTGACCAAATTAACCAAGAATTCCTTTTTTTTCACTAAAGTTGGTCTTTGTATGCTTCTCAAATTTTCATATTTTGGATCATTTTTGGAGGAATTTGATAGCATTGTTGCATATGAAGTGACCAAATTAACCAAGAATTCCTTTTGTTTCACTAAAGTTGGTCTTTGTATGCTCGCTTTTTGGAAATTTTCTCTTTGGGGGTGTTTTGTTAGTCTAATTTTCTTTGAAATTTTTTTATTTGTTTCTTTTATATTTTTTTAAATTCTATTAAAATTAAAAAAAATTCTGATGGTCATTTCATTTTCCAGTTGTATCTAGTTTTCACTCATCCACCATTCCTTTTGTATCCAGTTTTTTTAAACCCACCCACCAACTTTTTATACCTTCGGTGGCCCTTTTCTACCTCCCCAACTGCTAGTGCTCCCCTTTCCATCCAACAATGAGATTATTTCTAGATGTTTACATAGATTTCCACATCACTATGTGGGTCTAACACATGGTTGAGACGTCATCCAAATGGGCCCTTGACATGTGTCACCACCAATGACTACCACCCCGATTCAGATGTATAGTCAATAGGTACAGTCAATAACCACTTATTTGTAGTCATATAGTCACTCAATGGGCCAATAATATTGTGCCACGTCACACTTTAACCCCCTGGGGAATTCACTTCTAGATTTTGGAGGCAGAAGATTTTAAATTGAGATATCTCAAGCTTATTTGAGTGCCATTTTTTTAAGGTTGCATATTTTTGAGTGATATTTATATTGGTATAGGTGATTTCAATATTTTTTTTAATATGATATAATAAAAAATGGTTTTTTGATAGATGAGTAGGGATCATCCTCATTTTTCCATCTTTTAATGGCCATAGTTTCATCTTATTGACTCCTTTTTTAGTCCCATATATATATTTTTAATTTGGATATTTTTTTGAGATCTAAGCTATGGTATATGTTATTTTAGCTCATTGTTTATTATTTTTTCTATTTTGGTAAAATGACTATTCATGAAGTTCAATTAACAAGTACAAAATATTACTCCTAAAAATCCTACATGGAGAATCTACTTAGGGGTAAAGGGTTATATTGGATGAGTCTTGGGATAGATCCTGGACCAATTGATGTCGAGAAACCTAGAAAATGGTTTAATAGTAATGATGAAACAAGAGGTCTAATTGGCATGAAAATCTATGAAGATCTCAAATTCCACATTCAGTCCATTAACACAGCTCAGGAATCATGATTGAAGTTTGAAAAAATCTCATGGAAAATTAATTATATACGAGCTCATTAGTTGGAAAATAAGCTCATCTCTCTTGATCTAGGAGAATTTCTTCAAATTGAAGACTACATCACAAAATTTAAACTCTTATGACTACAACTTATTTTTTAAATTGGGGATCATTGAGGATGATGATAAATCAATAATGGATATACTTTATAAAATAAATCTCCTTTTGATATTTTGTCTCTACTTTTAATTCAACTAGAGATGCATTAGAAGCCAATTATAAAATGCCTCCTTTTGACCTATTTTGTGATTAGTTGACACGTGAGAAAGACAAGCTCTTTCATATGGGCGTAATTGAGATAGGTACTAAGTAGAAGAAAATATTTTCTCATAATCACAAGGGATCCAAACCCTTCAAGAATCCATTCAGAGGATCCAAACAACCCACGACCGACCGCCAAACCACCCACAATTACTCCTCCTAATCCAAACTCTTAGCATGACACTAGGTCAAAGGAGAAGAAGTCACTTAGGTCTTGTTCCTTTGTGGAAAAGAGAAGAATTTTGACACACATTGCTGGAACAATATGAAAGCATTAGAAGCCATCATGAAAAATCATAATATTTGGTTAGATTCTTCCTCCTCTTCTTCCAAGTCTTATGCTCTTTCTATAGTGGCATGTTAGCCATCTCATGAATGGATTTAAAACTCAAGGGCCTCTCATCATATGGCTAATCATAGGGATATTTTCTCTTGTCTTGATGATTGTACAACCCGAAAATTTTTGTCAGTGATATCTCTCCTTTAGATGTGGTAGGAGGAAGAACAATAGATCTTCTTGGTTGGAAATTTAAAAATTTATTCTATGTTCCTAATATTTTTGCAATTTTTCTTTAAAATTTTCAAATTACTCAATCTGGTGATGGAAAAACTCTTGATTTTTTACCTCATGATGTTGTAATTAGAGATATAAAGGATTGTTCTATTTTAATAACTTCAAGATGTGTTGATGACTCTTCAAGGCTATACAAATTTGACAACTTTCAACCTTCATCACTTACCACTGTCCTTATTGTTCACTCTAATGACAATAGAACTTGGGCATGAGTGGTTTGGGAATTTGAACTACCACTCCTTACAACAGATCTCAAAGCACCAAATGGTGCATCACCTACCCTATGTCTCATGTAATGATGGTGTTTTTCATGGTTATGTTATGGGTAAGCATCAAAAAGATTCTTATCCTTCTATTCATTCCTAGTGAGCACCAACACCACTTGTATTAGTTCACATTGACATTAGGGGGCCATCCCCACTCCAAATTTTCCAGAGAAAAATATATTCTCACCTTTATTGATGATCGTACTCGGTGCACTTGGGTTTACTTTTAAAACCCAAAAGTGAAGTTTTGAATCTCTTTGTTTCTTTCAAAGAATTGGTTGAAAAGTAATCAGGTCATCTAATCAACATAATTGACACTGATAATGGTGGAGAATATGTTAATAAACACTTCTTTGATTTTTACTCTAAAAGTGGAATTCAAATGCAACATATAGTGCCTTAGAATCCACAACAAAATGGAGTAGTTGAACGCATGAATCAAACACTTGAAGAAATGGCTAATTGTATGGTTCAATCAAATAATTTAGCACCATCGTTTTGGGTAGAATCTATAAATTGTTCTAACTACATCTGGATCATACTCCTACAAAAATTTTAATGAATGTAACTCTATAATAATATCAGCCTCCTATTAATCCTGATGTCGATCACTTTGAAGTGTTTGGTTGTGAAGCATGGGCACATATTCCTAATGAAAATCATAAAGCAATGCAACCAAAAAGTGAGTAATATATATTTTTTGGTTATGCTAAAGATGTAAAATCCTATTGACTCTTTGTACCTCACTCTTTAGACACTATGTTAGGAGATATGTTCAATTTGATGAAATATCTTGTGCCTTCATGCATACATCTTCTTTACCACTTCTCTCTTATTCTTCTACTTCTCCAAGACTTGTATCTTTTCAAATGATTCTTCTTCTTCTTCAGATGATGAATGTGGACTAACATATTCAATTGACCCTCCTACAGTTCAATATATGGTTCAATTCTTCAATCCCTCACTTTCATCTTTTCCCCATATAGTTTATTCTATACTCCTACACCCCTAGCCGCTCCACTTCTGAAATGGGTCCAGAAAACAAGGGAAGTTATTGATACTTTAGTTGGTGATTTTTCATATCGATGAAGGACACACTCTTAGTGTTATATCGGTGGTTAATCTCTTATGGTGGAACACATTGAGAAAAAATATGCTCATGCTTATAAAGAAGCAAGTGGTTAACCCGAATGGGAAGAAACTATGCAAAAAGAAATGAACTCCTTAATGAAAAATGATACTTGGGATCTTGTTTCTCTTCCTAAAGGTCACAATATTATTCATTGCAAATAGGTCTATATAACCAAGTTTTCAACAAATGGAAGCATGGATAAGTTTAAATACCACCTTGTTGCAAAAGGTTTCTCATAGGTTGGAGGAATTGATTACTCAATGTTTTTTCCCCTATTGCAAATATGGATCCAGTCTAGTTTTGTCCTTTCACTTGTTTCTTCTTAAGGTTGGGAAGTACATTAGATGGACATTAAAAGTTTCTTTCTTCATGGGGACTTGAATTAAGAAATATACATGGAAAAACCTCTAGGTTTTCTGAAGATGATTCCTCCTTTGGTTTCCACCTCAAGAAGTCACTTTATGGTCTAAAGAAAGCTCCCCGAGATTGGTATGAAAATATGGATAGTTTCCTTTTTTATTTTGGTTTCTCTAGGTATCAATCCAATCTTAATGTCTAGACTCAACATGTAAATGAAAAACTCCTCATTATTTTTATTTATGTTGATCACCTATTTATCACTAGGATCAATCACCATCATCTCAACCATGTGAAGTCTAGTCTTATGAGCCAATTTGAGATGTTTGAATTAGGCCTCCTTCATTATTTACTTGGTATTCAAATCCAACAATCCAACAAGGGAATATTTGTATCTCAACCTAAGTATGGAATTAACCTTCTTCATTGATTTCACATCGAAGAATGTAAATATGCCCTGACTCCTTATTAGTCAGGTATCAAACTTTCTACGAAATGTTTAACTCCTAAGGTTTCTCCCACTTTATATAGATAATTGGTAGGAAGTATTTTATGCTTGACCATACCAAACTAGACCTTTCCTTTGATATTAGTTTAGTCTCTCGCTTCATGCAACATCCTCATGATAGTCATTGGAAGGAAACAAAGTGGATCCTTCACTACATTAAGGGTACTTATTTAGTTTGACATCGAGTATATTTTAGGAGGCTCTGGTTCTTTAATGAGATTTATATATTCAAATTGGGAAGGTGATGTTGATGATTGAAAGTATACTTTTGGTTACATTTTCATCCTTAGATTGAGCCCTATTGTCAGGCTGCTAAATTGAAGCTTTTAAGTGACCTGAAACACTAAATTGTCAAACCAGGGTTGGTAAACTTCGAGCTGATACACAGTATGTGCAGGCAAGCGTCTAGTCTTTATTTGAATGCTATCCTAAGAATAAAACAC
>ML777768.1:82728-116022 GCA_009831015.1 Picea engelmannii | reverse complement strand
GTACCATAATAACTGGAAGTGCATGAAAGAGAGTGGTTTGAAGAAGGTAAAAATGCTTAGATGCATATTGATAAGAAAATATCACAGACTTGGGGAGCTCATAGAAAAATGTTGTAGACGAAGGAGATTCTAAACCCTATACTAGAATAGATATAGAATGCATCCTTGAACACCAAGATGTATCATCTTTTTGACATGAAGAACACCAACATAATATCAGAGCAAGCTTTGGAAGATTGGACAAACATTGAAGATAGGGTAAATTCCATTGCACCCCACATTTAAGAAATATTCTTGAAAGCTCCTAGGAAGCAAAGACAATAGAGCCAAATAAGAAAAATCCCAAACCTATAGTACCAAAGATTCATTATTCCATCCAATTCCTTCGATGGATCAACCATTGGCCATATTAGAACCTATAGAGACTAGTAGCATCTAGATAGACAAATGATTGATGAAGAAATAATTTATATCTTGCAATTTTGAGAAAGAATGTGTTGTTGTAATTTTGCATCCATCTCCTCCCTTTTTCAGGACAAAGAAGATCTTGAGGCTGTGAGATAGGTTGTAGCAGCCTTAGCTCACTAGTCAACTAATATAGATTCAACTAAAAGTATATATATGGAAAGAACCATCTAAGTAGTCAGGTTGGTTGAATGATTAGTCTGGTTGATTGAATGACAAAAGAAGTTACAACAATTATAACTACCTCCCCTTTGTCCAATAGTATATATATGCATTATTTTTTCATTGTAATCATAGAGTTTTCAAGGATTTAATAAAGACTAATTATTGTTGGATCTATAGTTACTTATTTCTTTGTAGATAGAGAAACTATATATTATGATTATTTTCTTATGTTGTACAATTGATAACTAAGTGCATTGCAATCCATTAGATTACAACAAATGTCTAAGGGGAGGAAGAAAGGAACTTTTGGAGCATCATATGCTGTTGTGAAACCATAGGAGAGTGTTGAACCCCATACCTTTCTTTTCTTTCAATCTACCATACTTAGTCAACTTTTCCACCATGGGTTCATGGATTGGAATTTTCTTCTCTACACCTCTGCTATCATCAAAATGCATTTTTACTTCCACGATCAACATATTTCATGACACTTAGAATATTTCACGCTTGTTCTCACCACGGGTTGGTAGTTAGAATATTTCACGCTTGTTCTCACCACGGATTGGCGGGTCCCCGAATCTTTCCTTCTTGTTCACTTTTCAATTATGACCGATCACGATACTTAGTCTTTTTCTTGTTTTTTTCCTTTCTTACTACGGGTTTGCAGGTTGGTAGACTTGTGGGTTCACCTTAACTTTTATTTCATGCCTGTCCCCATTGCGACTTGATGTTATTCTTTATGATTTTCTCAAGATACATTAAATGATAATATATAGATGACAACTACTTTGCAGATTACGAAAATGCCATTATTAATGGAATAAATCTTGAGAAAATTTCATTCAATTCGCATTAATTTATTTTGGGAAAATATTAAATTGTTATTATTTGGACAAAATATTCATTTACAAGTATTTTCAAAGTAACTATGCAAACAATTTGTCAGCTTCATGGCTGTAGTAAGGAAATAGTTCCGTGGAGACACAGTGAACATATTTGGGTGGGAAGATCAGAATTTCAAGTGGTCGAGATCATATTGGTATTACTTTACTTTACCTTTTCTTCAAAGAAATGAAAATATAGTGTGGACATTTGGAATTTCTCTTGTTGGATGTGTACCAGAAGTGTTTGATTGTAAATAAATTGTCTCTTGGTGTGCTGGCAAATATATCCCAAACCAGAGAGCTATTGAACTCCAAGGTCAGTCTCCTGTCTCATTATCACCAGTGGTTTTCAAGAAAATGCTAAAATTACATGATCGAAATCTTACTTTCAAGGGAGAAGAAGCAAGATATTTCCTCAAGAAATGAAATAATGAACTTGACATTCTACAAGAATATCTTGAAGACCCCTCGACAATACTTGTCGACATAACAAGAATTCGGGTTGGTTCTTTAAAAAATCCATATCGAGAAATTGCATGGTTATTAACTAGAGTTAATGGTAAAGAGAACATGGCAACCATTTCTCGGCTAGTTATGTACATTCTGTATTTTACAGTTCATGAAAAAAACATGTTTGATTGGGGAAAGCTTATCTCCATTGAAATTGCTTCCCAACTGTCAAATTTTAAGAAGGAAAACACATTTTTCATGGCCTCATATTTAGTATTTGCAATTACATATTACCACTCTTTCAAAGGGTTAACAATTAGCAAAAGGGTAAATTGTAAATTTGACCCTATAACTGTTTGGTACCAATCCCTTTGGAGACAAAATTCTTCTGTCTTATTCTATGAAGTGTACAATGAATTTGTTACATTTTTCAAGAAGCTTCTCTTTGGAGATAATACATCTAGGTTGTCCTCAAAAGAGACAACTTTTCTAAATAAAAGGAGTACCTTGGAGAAGATGGAGAACCATAATGTTATCATAATCTTTTGTTCCATAGAAATCCTTGCTTTTCTACCGTATTATGTTTCAGATAAATTATTTATCATTGAAGTTGCTAGACAATATGGATTTTGGCTCCACTTTCTTCATGAAAAGAGAAAAAAGGAAATTTATCTTGTTGCCATGGAAAGTTCGAGAAATTGTGTTGAGAAATATGAACAAAATAAATGAGTTTTTGACCCATTTCAATCATTTAAATTTGAAGTATGCAAAGAAAATCAAAGGGTTTGACGCAAGTAATATTTATATGGATCACATGCAATCGGTGGGATTTGGTAGTGCATTTCCCCAAACAATTTTATGCGAGGAAGAAGAGGGTGACAATCAAGATACTCCTATACAGGTTGTTGATGATATTGAAGCTTTTCTAAGCACTGCGGATCAATATAGGAAGAGAGGATAGGGATCAAATGAAAAATGCACTCAATCTCCAACAATGTCATAGAAGAATATTTTACCCAAGAATAATATTCAAACAACATCTCAATTATAGAATTTTTTTTTTTGAGCGGTAGTTCATGTGGAGGAGGTGACAAATATTCCTCAAGGGAAAATGGAAAATAATCACAAAATTCCAATAAGAAAGAAGAGAAAAATTCCTCTACAACAAGAAGAAGAAGAACAAGTTTCAGAAAATGATGTTAATAATTTATCTCTTGAAGATATGGACCATGAAGTTGACATTGAAAATATACAGTTCCACGAAGAAGAGAATATGTTACAAGAAACCCAACAAATTGTATTGGAAATTGCCAAACAGGAAGAATATTTTTTAGAAGATGAATCATTTACTATACATAATGCAATATTTGACAGAAATTCTAGAAAATTAGTATTTGAAGGAACAAGTCAAAAAAATAACAAAGGAAAACTTTGTTCAAAATATGACCTTAGTAAAATGCCTGCATATCAAATCTTCAAAATACACAAGGTAATTGGTGATGCCTTGAAAATTTCAATTGATGATTTGGGGAAGAAAAGAATGTCATATTAAAGGAAAATGTCAGAGAACTAGAATCCACTTTAATGCCACCCCAAAATCTTGCAAGTCCATTGACCATTGCAAAGCCAGGAACACCTAATTTGAAATTAAAGGGATCATCAAGTTTGTTAATGGCTGTCAGCAAATTTGTGGAAGAAAACATAAAAACAAGAATGCCACTTATTATGGAAGCATGGGATGTATCAAGTAATATTGTTTCTTTTGGATCTTGAATAAATGCATACAATGAATTTCTCCAAGAAGATTACAAGCATGAGGAAGAGTTTTATAAAGATGCTTTTATAAAATTTACAATTAAAGTTTCTAATATGACCAAGCTTAAAATGAGAGAAGAGGATTTTCTTTCTCCATCCAAAATGAAACAATTAATAGCATGATGGGTCAAAAGATTAGTAATTTGAAGGACATTATGGAAAATTGCAATGAAATTGTAAATAAAAAAAAATAATTATCCAGAAAACTTAAGAAGCTAGATTTGGCAGGAAGTATCAGATAAGTTCAAGATATAAGGTTAATTATGAATTCCATATTCATGGTGTTATCACCATAACAATTTCTCAGAATCTGAGTTTCGAGACCTGGCATAGTGCTAGAAAAATTTAGAGAGTAGTTAGACCAACAGGCCAGAGCACATCTAGCAAACAGGGTTAAATTGGCAGGGACACAAAAGTGGTAGGACCCAATGGACCGTAGATATTGGGGTGGCCCAAATCAATGGTTGAGACCCATATTGGGTGATGAAAGAATGCATGACTTAATTGATTGAGGGTGGGCTAGAGAAAACCACAGTGGTGTCATTTGTGGATGCATGGCACCCTCAAAGGTACATCAGAATGAAAGGCGGTCTGCTTAAAACTACTTTCCAAAAATCTCCGATGTCACGTGTTCTAATACATCAAATCAAAAATTCATGTTGGAGAGGGCGACGACTAGTCAAATCATCACACACCACTCGTTCGGGTACTTCACGTCCATGCGATGTCAGGTGAACGCTATCAGATAATGAACTCAAAGGCTAATCATTCAAAATGGATTGGCCAAGCGTGATAAACCAATGTACCTGCAAATAATCTTGTCAGTGATTCATGATTAGAACTCGACGACTACCGATATTCAAGTATGGTTGGCATTATTCTGCTCCAGGAAATCATCTTCTCATTCATAAGTGAAGTAATCTCCAACCGGATCAAATTTTTTTATTTTTGTAGAGTTGACGAACACCTTGGTATCTACAAAATTGAAAGACATGAACGAAACCAATAAAAAAATATCTGGTGTAACAGGTTTTTCGAATAACATGGCAAGTTTATCAATGAGTAAGAAAGAAAGGTCAATTGCACAAATATTAGAAACCAAATTCTATACTTTACCTGCCACAGAACCCGAATTAGAGGTCAGACTAAATCCTGTCATGAGGGATCTAATCATCAACAGGCACGTGGAAGAACCCTACAGGCGAGCTGTGAAAAAGAAATGGAGCGAACGACAGAAACATAAACCAGAGCTGAAGTGATTGAAAGCGTTGGGGAAAATCAACCAGTCTGGTTGGACACTCTAAAGGAGGAAATTGCCAAGCTGGAATAAAACTCTCAGGTAAAATTGAGTATGTTCCAACAAATTTTGGACATGTGGAGTTCAAAGAAAAAGCTTCAGATATGTCAGACTTGTTTGTAACGATCCCTTTAAAGTAGGAGAACTGTCAATATACACTACTCCTTTTGTAACTGACCTCTATTTTTAGAACTATGGGGAAGTTTAATCATTTTGAATCTCACTGTAAATCCTCTATATATATCATCTCGAGGATATAAAAGAAGAGGGGAAAGAGGGCCCTACCCTAGTAGCAAGAAGGTTTTTATAAAATCATGGAGCTAAACTGAATATATAATGCAGAAGTTGTTTTTGAACTATTTATGAAAAGATTCTAATTGACAATTATATGAGTTTTGTTTCCTTTCATAGTATGTATTCCTTGTGTCCCTGAAATCCCACTTACAATTTCCTCTTTTAAATTGGAGAGTTAGAAGTCTGGAATTTGTTTGATGATGCTCTAGACTTAGCAATTTAAATTCATGTGGTTTTCTTCTTAACTAGGTCAGAATTCATTCAAATATGCTCTAATACGGTTATATGTTTTTCTCTTTCCTCTATTTCCATGCAAATTTTTAGTTTAAAATCAAACTCATTGCCCCATTTAGCGTTTCCATCTTGATAGTTCCCATGATTTGTAAATGCATTGTTCAGGTTTGACTCCATAGCCCAAATACAAACCTCTATTCTTTAAACAAATCTATAACACTCAACAAATATAGCCACCAATTTCCAAAGAATACCAAGTGACAAGAGAGAGCCCTCTCTGAGCTGAGCAGGCTAGTGCCTCAACTCTAAAGTTGGTTGAAACAGTTACCTTTGTTGTTTGTCTATTCAGCCGGACAAAATTTACAGATTGCTAACATTCTGGCGTCGTTGTCGAGGATGAAATTTAAAAATGTTCCCTGGGAAAGAATGACATCGTTGAGTTATAAGGTCTGAGAGCAGAAGACACTTAGGCATATATTGGTTGTATTCTTGCTCTAGTGACTCCACTTATCAAAAATCTGTTTGAAGGTGATTCCACTCGTAAAATAATCCATAATTTTCAAAGGCGACTCCACTCTCAATGCAGTATCCAGCCTCTAAAACATTATTGGCGACTCCACATGGACTCTAAATATAATCCGAAGACTCCACTAGAAGATGATATCCCTTGACAGAGGTGTGAAAATACATCATGGAGGAAAACAGGTACTTAAAATGGGATCTCTTCCAACCAAAGCATTTTACTATTTGTTATAAGTTACCTATGTTCCTTCCTTGAACATGCCAAACAAATTTTTCTTCACATGTTGCATTTTAATGACGATCATGGAAAAAATTGCAATTATATATCCTCCTCTTAAAGTTGCACATCCATACCCTCACTATATCATTGACTTTGATAAAAAAATTCCATCTGGGCCATGTGATGACCATGACCAATTTGATGAGCCCCATGAAGCCAAGGTTGATGTTTCTCCCCTTGTTCTTGGTCCAACGTCCTCCAAGTCCCAACATAGATACATACCCTTAAATCTACCCCAAGTCCTCCATGATTTCCCTCCAAATCACTATGAGTATTTACCTTGTTTGATGGGGAACCTAATGTCACCTCGGCTGAAAAGCACATTGAAGGGTTTGAGAATTTTATAGATTTATTTGAGATTGACCATGTTGATATTTGTATGAGAGCCTTCTCTCAATCCTTCAAAGGGGACACCAAAGACTGGTTTAAACATTTGCATCCAGGGACAATTAGCTCATGGGAGGAGTTGAAGAATTGCTTTTTAAATTTTTGGGGCAAGAAGAAATATTTGGATCTAAAACTTACTGAGTTTTATGCCTTGGAAAGGCAGAGAAATGAAACTATTTCTATATTCAGTAGGAGGTTTTCCAGTATATATTATAATTTGTCTGAAGAAATTTGACCCACTGAAGTTGTTGTCATGATCCATTATGCAACTACTCTTCATCCATATATGTCTTTCCTCCTGATGGAAAAAAGACCTAATTCCTTACAAAAAATGTTTAATGATGCTCAAGACATTCAACACAATATCCAAGCATGTGAACAGACTTGAGATGAGGAGCTAGATGCTAAAGAAAATGAGAGTGAATATGAACAAAAAATAGTTGATTGGAACCTTAAGCATAGGATTGACAATATCATAGGTCCTATTGAATTTCCCAATGCCAATGATTTTGCAAAGAATTATATCCCACTTGTTGAAAGAGGAGGTGTTGATTTAGTTTCTGGTCCATCCCGTGATGAGCAAGGGGCTAATTATTTTATGTATTCATTTATAGATAGTCAATAAGATGAGTTTATAAATCATTTTGTTAAAGAACAGGTTTATATTCCAAGTTTGTTCTTGTTAGATGACATTGCATATGTTAGTGATTTTCCTGTATATGAAAAATATGAGGATGATTATGATGTTGAAGACGTTCTTTTTCAGCAGTATAGTGAGATAAATCAACCCAGATATCACAGTTACAAAGAGAAAAGTATTGGATCAGCTGAAGAGAATTATCTACCTTTGTGCTTTGCTGCATTTAAATTGTTGAAAGAAAATTCTAAGATCATTATTGAGGAAAATGAATTTATGCTGATGCAAAATCAAAATAAACCAATGGAGTAGATTGACAAGATATCAAAACACTCTTCTCATGTGTTTGATGACCCTATTACTGGTTATATAGAAGATTCTATCAGTTTAGAAATGCAGCCATTAGTTAAAGATAAAACTAAAAATGAGCATGTTCAGAAATGTGCCCACAGTGAAGAGGATGGAGAAGGCCTTGAATCAGGTTATCTCAGTTCAGATTTGCAGCCCATGCTCAGCTGTAATCTTGAAAAGGAAGAAGAAGTTGCTCAAGAAATTGTTGTTCAAAGTCATTTCCCTTTGCCTGAAACTAATCTAGACATTCAACAAAGTTTCTAGCAAGACAAAGAGTTTCAAAGTTGTTTGTCTTCCCCTGAGAATGACGTGGTGGTCCAATTTCTAAATAGCCTAGACACAAAAGAGGGTTTTGAAAATAAATCTATGGGAACTTTAGACTATGAAATAGTTCATGATATTATCTTTTCCCAGTTACAAGAATATTATGAACAAGAATTTATTTCCATTCATTCATTTGAAAGTCAAAACAACAGTCCTCAAGAAAATTTCCAGAAGTTTAATAAAACCAAATCAAAATTGTTTGATGAACAAGAAGACGAATATAATATGGTTGTCACATTTGAAGATTTTCAAGGATGTATGAATATTTTTATTGATATGCATGGAAGAGTAGACAAACCTATTGTTGTTATTTCATTTGAAAATGTTCTCAGAACTGAAGAAATATAGCAAGAGCAACAAACACTTACGAAAGAGGATTGTCTTTTTGTTTTTGCTCATCAAGAAGAAATGATTTTTCATGGATTTTGAGATCCTGTGGCCATCCTATTGCAGTCTTCAGTGAAGGAGGAGTTTGTTTCATTCATAAGTTCAGGTTTTGGATTCAACTTGTGTTTTTAGCTGCCATCTTTTACATTTGTCTACCTGCTCAAAAAAGATGTGATCGGAGAAAAATCACGAAGCCAATTGCTTGATTGGTTGCACTGGCACTTTATCATCACTTGATTAAGTATTCATTTTAGTATTTTTGGGAGTAGGTAGGAGCATGCAATAAGCTTGTTGATCAAACATTTTTTAGTTTGAATTTCAGTAGTATGTACAGTTAGATTTTAGTGGTAGTTGGTCCAAACATCCAGTTGAGAGCAGTTTGTCATTCTGGTTTTAAAATTTGACGTTCAGTCTCCAAGACGTAACATGATACATGCACATGTTTTGAAAGCATCCCAACGAAGAAGGCACCCGGTCTACACATTCTTTTCTACCTCGCGGGGAGGATAACATCCCTAGCTGGAGCCTATGTTATCACCATAACAATTTCTCAGTATCCGAGTTTCGAGACCTAGCAGAGTGCTAGCCAAATTTAGAGAGTAGTTAGACCAACATGCCAGAGAACATATGGTAGACAGGGTTAAATTAGTGGGGACATATAAGTGGTATGACCAAATGGACCGTAGATATTGGGGTGGACCAAATCAACGGTTGAGATCCATATCGGGCAGCGAAACAACACGAGACTTAACTGATCAAGGGCGGGACAAGGAAAACCACTGTGGTGTCATTCATGGATGGTTGGTGCCCTCAAAGGTACATCAGAATGAAAGGTGGTCTGCCTAAAACCATTTTCCCAAAATCCTCAATGTCACACGTTCTAATACATCAAATCAACAATTCATGTAGGAGAGGGCGACGACTAGTCAAATCACTGCACGCCACTTGTTCGAGTACTTCACATCCATGCAATGTTAGGTGAACGCCGCTGGATAACAAACTCAAAGGATAATCATTCGAAATGGATTGAAAAAGAATGATAAACCAACATACCTACAAGTAATCTTGTCAGTGATTCATGATTATAATTCGACGACTATCGATCTTCAAGTATGGGTGGTGTTATTCTGCTCCAGGAAATAATATTCTCATTCATAAGTGAAGTAATCTCCAACCGGATCGACTTTCTGATTTATATAGAGCTAAGTAACACCTTGGTATCTACAAAATTGAAATACATGAACATAGCCAATCAAAAAATATCTAGTGTAATAGGGTTTTCGAATAACATGGCAAGTTTATCAACGAGTAAGAAAGAAAGGTCGATTGCACAGGCATTAGCAACCAAAATCCATACTGAACCTGCAACTGAACTAGAATTAGAGGTCAGACTAATCCTGGCATGAGGGATCTAATCATCAACAGACACATGGAAGAACCCTACAGGCGAGCTATGAAAAAGAAACAGAGCAAACGACAGAAGACAAAAACCAGAGATGAAGTGGTTGAAAGCATTGGGGAATATCAACTAGTTTGGTTGGACAATCCTATGGAGGAAATCACCAAGATGGAATAAAAATATCAAGTAAAATTGAGTATGTTTAAGGAAATTTTGGATATGTGGCGTTCAAAGAAAAAGTTTTAGATATGTCAGACATGTTCGTAACAATCCCTTTAAAGTAGGAGAATTGTCGATATACACTAATCCTTTTGTAACTGATCTCTATTTTTAGAACTATGAGGAAGTTTAATCATTTTCAATCTCACTGTAAATCCTCTATATATATATATCATCCCGAGGATATAGAAGAAGAGGGGAAAGAGGGCCCTGCCCTAGTAGCAGGAAGGTTTTTGTAAAATCATGGAGCTAAACTGAATATATAATGAAAAAGTGGTTTTTGAACTATTTATGAAAATATTCTAATTGGCAGTGATATGAGTTTTGTTTCCTTTCATAGTATGTATTCCTTGTGTCTCTAAAATACCACTTACAATTTCCTCTTTTAAATTGGAGAGTTAGAAGTCTGGAATTCGTCTGATGATGCTCTAGACTTAGCAATTTAAATTCATGTGGTTTTCTTCTTAACTAGGTCATAATTCATTCAAATATGCTCTGATACAATTATATGTTTTTCCCTTTCCTTTGTTGCCATGCAAATTTTCAGTTTAAACTCAAACTCATTGCCTCATTTAGCCTTTCCCTCTCGATAGTTCCCACGATTTGTAAATGCATTGTTCAGGTTCGACTCCATAGCCCAAATACCACCTCTATTCTTTAAGAAAATCTATAACACTCAACAAATCTAGCCACCAATTTCCAAAGAATACCAAGTGACACAAGAGAGACCTCTCTGAGCTGAGCAGGCTAGTGCCTCAGTTCTAAAGTTGGTTGAAATAGTTACCTCTGTCGTTTGTCTATTCAGCTGGACAAAAATTACAGAGTGTTAACACATGACAATACAATAATTTGAAGAACACATGGATATATTAAAAGGCCTTTCAGCTGAAAAGTTTAATAGCATAATTGAATATAATGAAAGTGAAATTGAGAATTGGCTAATGGAGTATGCAATCAAAAATCAAGATATGGAAGAATCAATTCATAATATTTCACATGATTTAAGAAGTTTGGTAGGTGAATGAATTGATGTTAAAATTAAACATGAGATAAATGTGGCCCCAATGAAAGAATATATAGAATAATGGTTTAGAAATGTCTTAATCAAGATTACCGAAGAAAATCAAGAAACAACAGTTGGTACCGGCCCAAAAATTGTCAACAAGGAGGATAAAAGGACAACAATGACACCAAAATGAGAGAGAGACTCCATCACAATCCTGTTGCTCGCATTTCGTTCCTCATTTTCCCCTCTTCATTATATTTCTTATAAATATTTTTATGGTCCACGTGAGCCCCAATCCTAGTCCATTTATGGATGAATGTCTTTGAGATTCCAATAGTGTAACAAACATTATCATTTTTGAGAAATTTTAGAGAACTATTTCAGAATTGATTTTGATTGTATTTTAAACTCTGAGTTTCGAGTATAATATATTTGAAATCTATTTATCAAAATCTTCTTTTGATCTTAATACGTAATACTCCTTCAAAGTTCTCTTGTGCAATTGGACCATTTTGTTTATTTTGAATGTGATTAGAAACTCTATTATACCGTGATGGATGTGAGGATATCTTTATTTTTTATATTTCCTGCAATGTGTGATATTTGAGTTTCCTGGTCCACTTCTCAGGAATTCTTCATATATATTTATTTTTCAACAATTTGAATTTTCTTGAGCTATAAATATTTCAATTTTATCATTCGATACAATCCAGTATTATTTTTGATATAAAATCTTTAAAGAAGATCTTTAGCCAAAGAGGAGTACCACCTCTATAAAAACATAGGGGAATTCATATCCTCGTAGGTTTCCATTTCAGTATTGACAGATTCAAACATCAACAAAGAGTCATGGTTGTTGGTGCATCAACTATTACTACTACAATGGAAGAACTGGGAGTGGAAGATGGTTGTGCATGCTTTGGCAGAGGGTGGGTTGTGAAGGTCTATTAGAAGAGGCTCATGTGTAGATATTCATCAAGTTATATAGAGAAAATTCATCTTACACTCCATAAGGGGGAGTGGAATGGGGTGTTTCAAGTACACCAATATGTTATTGATCCAGAGTATGAGTAGAGAGGTTGGTCAAGTGTTAGAACCCTACCCTAACCTCCCTACTTCGGGGTACTTAGTAGCTACTAATTAATATATGAGGTCATATTCTTTGAATAAGACCCATTATATAATTATTGGGTAGTTACTCAATGCAAAGGGATCATCTCTATCAAATAAGGCCCACTAAGTGGTTGGTACTCATTAATGATGTGACCAAAAGTAGTTAGCATTTTTCTAAAGAGAAAGAGTCATGGTTGTTGGTGCATCAACTATTACTACTACAATGGAAGAACTGGGAGTGGAAGATGGTTGTGCATGCTTTGGTAGAGGGTGGGTTGTGAAGGTTTATTAGAAGAGGCTCATGTGTAGATATTCATCAAGTTATATAGAGAAAATTCATCTTACACTCCATAAGGGGGAGTGGAATGGGGTGTTTCAAGTACACCAATATGTTATTGATCCAGAGTATGAGTAGAGAGGTTGGTCAAGTGTTAGAACCCTACCCTAACCTCCCTACTTTGGGGTACTTAGTAGCTACTAATTAATATATGAGGTCATATTCTTTGAATAAGACCCATTATATAATTATTGGGTAGTTACTCAATGCAAAGGGATCATCTTTATCAAATAAGGCCCACTAAGTGGTTGGTACTCATTAATGATGTGACCAAAAGTAGTTAGCATTTTTCTAAAGAGAAACTATTTATAAAGATAGGAAGCTATGTAATGTCTTTTCTTGTGTTGTTCTTGTATTGGAGATCTACTCAAGGGAGGTTTCCACCTTCTAAGAGGTCCATGAATTTTTCTCTCTCTCTCTTTTGGATTATCAATAGAAGGTTTATATTCTACATCTTCTATATAATTGTTTCTCTTATACTTTTATGCAATTTATATTTCTTCAATGATTTCTCAATAATAATTGTTTCTACTAGTTAAGTACATTACAAGTGGTATGGGAGATCTTTCCTATGCTAGAACATGCCCAAATTTTAGATTTTTTTAAGGCTAGAGACATGTTTCAACATCTTTAAACACAAGGATTTGTCTTTCAGCGGGTAAAATTATGGTCGGGGAATCATACACATAGGGAATACAAGTGGAGTCACCTGGTTGGACACTCTTGTACACCTCTATTGGTAACCCTTTGATTAGTGTTGCATTAAACATAGTTTTCCTATGGATTTGATTATCTATGTACCATTGGGTACATTGAAATTCCCCTAGGTGCACTTGAAACTAGCCTTACATAAGCCTCTTTGTCCCCTTGTTGCTATATTACACCAAGAACAATACTTGGGGAGATCACTCTTGTCTACCAGGTTATTTAGTAGAATGGATAAGGGTACGATCTATCCTCCTTAGTTGGTGCGATCAAATATTTAGATGAGCACTATTGTGTTGAGGCCTCAACAACCCCCCACGTCAGTTGACTTGGGGCCCCACTTTTAAATTTTAAATAAAGCCTCTTCAAATATGATTTTTTCCTTTGATCTTTGCTTTTTAGAAATTTTAATTGACGATCGCTTATTTTTTTATTGAACTTTTATCTAATGCATTATCGACCATCTTGCTTTGTAAAGAATTTCATTTAGTTTATGATTGTTGCAACATCAAGTTAATTTGCCTTGCAAATTTGATGTTTCTACATTCATCATCTTGCATGTATTATAAATTTCACCAATGTTCCACTTGGATTTGATTGAATCTAACCCATTGAAAGTATTGTACAACTTTGTCTAGGATCACATAAGTTTTTTCTAGCACGGGCTAGATTAGGATTGAGTTTCAGGTAAAAATGTTATGAATTTCACCAATGCTCCACTTGGATTTGATTGAATCTAACCCATTGAAAATATTGTACAACTTTGTCTAGGATCACATAAGTTTTTTCCAGCACGATCTAGATTAGGATTGAGTTTCAGGTAAAAATGATAATTTCACCAATGAATGGGTATGAGCTGCAATGGGGGCCAACTAACCTATTTCATGAATTAATTTCGAGATGCCTATAAATAATGCCAATGTTAGTCAGCATCTCAAAATTCTATATAATAAAAATATTAGATGATCTAATAAAACTTAATTTGAGTAAAACAACATGCTAAATGGGGTCTGGACTTTTATTAAAAAATGGCTTTGTGCATAATTTTGGGTACCGAATGATTAGGCATTTCGAGTCTCATAAAAAGTTGTTTATAGGTTTTTGGGTAATGTAAACTCAATGCAACTGATGAAAGTCAAATCCAAGATCCAAAAGTTTGAAAACATGGACTTCTAATTTCCCGTCAAATCTAGTGAACTTCATTTCTTATGAAAGCTACATAAATGGTTCAAAGGACTATGTGACTATTAATTGGAAAACCTCAGTTGTCCTCTACGCTCTACCAAAGGTATCTCTTTGATAAGAAGTTATGCACACACGTTAGAGGTTTTTTAAGTCAGAAATTGAATATACTCTCCTAATGCTTAGGTTAATTAATTTACCACACCCCAAAAAAGTTATGTTTTGATTTGATGATGCCTCATTGGTTCTATATTATTCTATACTTTTTATCTTGTGGCTATAATATTTCACTAAGTGATAAATCCTCGACTTACCTTGCCTTGCTTAAAAAAATAAAAATGTAAATCCACTAAAAAAACCTATTGAGAAAACATAAAATTAAGTTTTCGAAACATATTTTAAAATATTCTTCAATGGTTCCACCAATTTTTTTTTTTAAATATGTTCTAATGAAACTTTTGATTATGCTCTAATGACTATATTCAAAATGCTTCGATGGTTATTATTCGAAAATACTCGATGGCTTATATTTGGTCTTTACTTCAATGGGTTTTGATACAATGGATTTTATTTGAATTTGTTCTCATGGATGATATTTAAATATGCTCTGATGTCTTATATTATATTTGATATGATGTGAGGGTCATATCCAGAAATGATCCGAGGGTCACATCCATAAATTCATTTATGGTTAATATAGAAAACAACTTGCGGGAAGAAATGATTGGGAAGCACTGCTAGAAAGTGATCAAATTTGGATTGAGCATAAAGTTGGGCATGCTTTTAAAGGTTGGCATGAAGGGAATATATCTATTTTGCACTCACTTACAAATATTCCACAAATTTAGACTAGTATGGTGGAGACAGTTTGAAATAAAAAGGAATAAAAAGGAAGAGTGAGGCACTCTGGCATGGTGTGATTGTATACTGTGTTGGTTGAGATAGTTGTAATATGTCCAGAGTGAGTCAAAATTCTCAGACCATAGACCCATTATGATGTATTTTTGCAGAGGTCAAAACTTTGGAGGTAAAATATTTGTAAACAAAAACAAACTATGTAATATACCTAGGGAGGTAATATGGGAAGTACCCAATGAGAATGTGGCCATTTAATGTAAGGTGGACTAGGTCCACCATGGTATTAAATAAGACCCACTATGGTAGTTGGATGGAATAAATGGGTAGTTAGAAATAATAAATGGGATTTCTAGAAGATACCTACTCTAGAATGTTCCTAGGAGATAAAGAAGACTATAAAAGAATATGTAAGTAATGAATTTTACGTGGTGAAGAATATTGTGAATGTACAAGCAAGGACTGCTTGAGGAGTTTTATCCTTCTGTAAGGATTAATATATGGTGTTACCCTACCTTAAGGGTTTTCTCTACATTTCTTGTGTTCATTGTTATGGTGAATGGTTTTGGTGTTTATTCTTGTTATTTTCTAAAGTATATTTGCATATCTGGTATAGATATATAACATTTGGTATCATAGCTCTTTCCTTGGGAAAGAAGAGAATAATTTTTGGTTATTTTTTGCAGAAATGTTTTATCAAAAAAGGGGCGCGCACTTTAGGCTCATATATGAGACATTTTTCTCATAATTTTCAAAAAGTAATTGGATATTTGGATTCCGCTCAGAAAAATACCCAATTTCAAAAACAAAATCAGTCAAAACAGAGCCCAGGAAGTAAAGTTATGAGCATTTTAAATTCGATAGTTTTTCAAGGTTTTTCCGGAAAAAGGATGTGATTTTCTGTAGTAAGTTATTTTTAACCCTAGTTTTTGTTGAATATTTCTCCCAAGAAATATGTTTTTTACTAGAAATTATGATGGCCCTAGTATTGAATCATTCATAAAAGATTTGAAGTCATCTTGGAAAGAGATTGGACACATTGGGTAATATGTAAATTACAAGGTGATGTGGCCATTTGATGGAAATCACATAGTTATAGCCAATTGATGAAACTTTTTGATGAAGCCATTGAAAAAATACTTTTAGAAAAGTGGTCTCATAAGAAGATTAAGGATAAAGAATGAAACAAGGGTTTATTTCCAGGTGGCAAATCTGCATTGTAGATCAATGGTTGTATTCATACAGAAAATGTCATTGTTTCTATTAGCCCTAGTTGCATGCATAATTTTATCAATATTTAGTTGGTTAATAGATTGCAAATTCCTGCAAAGAATATTCAAGACAGACAGGTTAAGGGTGAAAATGTTCAAATATTTAAATATTTGAAGCTTAGTATGGATAAATATGTGTTGTATTCATATTTTTATGCTATAGATATGGATGAGGTGGATATTGTTTTGGGATACCCTTGGATGGCCACCATTGGTACAATTAATATTAATGTGGAAAATAAGTTTTTGAAACTTTGGTATAAGAAAAAAAAAATGTTACATTGTATGATGTATCTCTTAGTAAGCAAGAAGTGCCTATGGTGGAAAGCAAATAAGTTATTCAAGAGTCTGAAGCATAATCAGAGGCAGAGTCTACATCAGGAGATGCAATGAAACCACATGAAGGGCACAATAAGTCAGAAGGGCTCGCAACAACAAGCAAATGATTTCTTGCTAAGTTTGAAGTTGAATCCGAGGCAAAGTCTACAAAAGGAGATGAAGCAAGACCACATGAAGAAATCAGTAAAGAAGCTAAGGAGGTTATTGAATCCAAGACAGAAGGGGTTGCATATTTGAAGACAAAGGAACCAATTGCTATAGTCATGGTATATATCCATCCACATAATATCAAGAAACAAAAGTCATCATGACAATGGCATGAGAATCCACACACGTATGCATTAGCGAGGAACCATAAAGGCAACCAATCAAGTGGGGCATGGAGGACTACCAACACTGCATGAAGACATCGAGCTCGAGAAACAATCCCATGGAAACATAGGCATGATGCGGCACAAGATCAAGGTGGAAAGGTAGTAGTTGGACATCATTTTTGTCTTCCATTAGGATGGATGGATGGGTGTACTTGGCACCAATTGGCCACAATTCTTATCCGGTCATATCATATGGTCTCTTCTCATGTTTTGTGGACAAAACATGCTTAAGGGGGGTGGAATGTAATATACCTAGGGAGGTAATATGGGGGTAATATGGGAGGTACCCAATGAGAATGGGGTCATTCAATGTAAGGTGGACTAGGTCCACTATGGTAGTTGGATAGAATAAATGGGTATTTAGAAATAAGAAATGGTCTTTCTAGAAGATACCTACTCTAGAATGTTCTTAGGAGATAGAGAAGGCTATAAAATAATATGTAAGCAATGTATTTGACATGGTGAAGAATATTGTGAATGTACAAGCAATGATTGCTTGAGGATTTTTATCCTTCCATAAGGACTAATATATGATGTTACCCTAACTCAAGGGTTTTCTCTACATTTCTTGTGTTCATTGTTATGGTGAATAGTTTTGGTGTTTATTCTTGTTTTTTTGAGGTAATATGGGAGGTATCTAATAAGAATGGGGCCACTCTCACTGGGTACCTCCTATATTACGCCCCATATTATCTCCCTAGGTATATTACAAACTATTACATTGAATTTCTAACAAAAGAAACAAGTTGGAAAATTTGGAGAATGTATAAAAGTGATTTGCATTGATTATACACACACACACCATCAACAATGACTCTCACTTACTCAATTCCTAGTTACGCATGACAATTACTCAATAAAGAATCTGTATTGTGAGCTAGGAAAACTTTGAAAAAAGAGACAGGAGTTTTTTGAAGATTATTCTTTGAGATTCTTACAATTCTCTAATCAATTTTGAGAAAAACATAGGCCCTCTAACCCACAATTGTTTAAGTATTATCTGTATTCTATTACTTTTCATTAAGAGGAAGATGTACCTTTAGACGTTGAAGGGAAATTGAAAAATTGTTCCCAAAGTAACTTGTCTTCCTATTCCAATGAGATTAACTCAATAATTCTATCCATACATAATCAAAGATCTCTTTCTCGTGGAAGAAGATTAATAGTTGGTAAGAACTCTTCCTTTTATTTTTTTCATGTTATCTGCTGAAGTAACAAATCTTTTGGAGGAAAAATGATTCAGTCTCAAACTTATTTGAATATAATGGATAACAGTGGAGCCCGAAAAATAATGTGTATTCGAGTTCTAGGAGCAAGTAATCATAAATGTGCTCATATAGGTGATTCTATCATTACTATAATCAAAAGAGGAAAGTGTATATCTACATGAAGTGAATAATACTCTAAATGCTAGCAATTGGAAAATTAGTCTAGTATAAAAACTTTCTTGCAACTAATATATTGTACAAATGGAATGTGTATCTCAAAAATATCTAAGCTTCTAGGAATAAATTAAACAAGATGCTATGGTCTATGATCGACTCTCTTCTAAAGAAACAATGGAACTTGCCAATAGTAACTTAGATCACAAACTCTTACTAGGATGAAGATGTCAAATTGAGGCTTACTGGAATCTATTTAAGTCAAGGGAAGAGACAACCATAAATGAGTTATGTATATGTTATGGTTAAGAGCGTTGACGAGACTCTCTTATAAAGAAACAATGGAACTTAACAATAGTAACTCAAATCACAAACACTTACCAAGATGAAGATGTCGAGTTGAGGCTTATTGGAATATTTTTAATTCAAGGGAAGAGGCAACCACAAACAATTTCTGTAGGTATTATGGTTAAGATCATTGATGAAATCTTGGATTCTCAAGAGAATTATATACTACCAAGAAACTCACTCAAAAATGCTTATTTGAAACATAATTTGTAGATATACCCTTCATCTCTTCTTGTTGGTCTTGATTGCAAAAGCACTATACAAGTTGAAGGTAACTCTTTGAACTTGGAGACAGATGGGATTAGCATTCAAATTAAAAAAACTCCTCTAGAATGTGTGCTTGGTTTAAATAAGTATCATGGGTGGAATTTATGTAGTAGAAATTGGTAAATTAATAGTTGTCGCAATCATGTTGGGAAAATAAAAAAAAGAATGTTGTGAATTTGATCAATGAAAATAACCATGACACATTTCCACTAATCACTCTTGTGTATGAAAAAGAAAGATATCTTCTTATGGTATCAATACCCATTGATTTTTGAGTAAAATATAATCTAGAAATTGACAATCAAGAACAACAAGAGGAAAGGATTGCAAAAAATGATTCTATGCCTATGCAAAATGTTTCTCTGAGAGGAATGATTTGATAAAATTTCATGGATACTTTTGACAGGAAAATTAATATGTTTCTAGATCTTTCAAACCCTTATGCTATGTTTCCAGAGTACTTCTAAGATACGTTTTGGCGTGAAATTGGAGACCGGGGTTCTCGGAGGTTACCAACAAAGGTATCGTTGTAGTCTGATCGCACTGACATATTAAAACTTCCACAAGGGAAGGAGGTCTCACCTGAAGCGCAACTGAGAATTTGTGTGATAAAGTGAGTTAAAAAGGACACATAATCAAATCTAACACATCATGGCATGTTTCCATACTTACATGTATAAAGACCATATCATTATAAGGATTAGATCGATAAATACAATGAACAATCTGTGTGGCGCAACATTAAAGTGAACACATCCATTACAAAAGTTGTTAAAAAAATAATGCAATTAGTAAATACATATCACATAACAAATTTCACAAGAAAGAGTCCATATATTCATCCTCATAATAACAAATTTTAAGTATCTAAATCATCCATCATATATTCATACCCCAAATTGTCATATACATAGTTGTTCTTCATATCCCAACTTATACACTAGGATCAATAATTAGATATCTGATATGGACTCTTACATTCTGTGTAGTTGTAGGTATTGCTCAGTAATGCTCCATAAAAACAAAACTCAAAACCCAACAATGAAATAGAAACAAATACAGACCCAATGGAAAACCCAAAATAGAAACTTAGGACAGACGAGAACAAAATAAAATGGAATCAAACATAATTGAACTAGAATCGAATATAACCGAACCCCAACCCATTTACATAACTCCTTGCTTTATAAATTTTCCTTGGGGATTATTTTCTTCTTGATTCCATTGTTACACTTTCTTGATTCTGTGTCCTTCTGGCATGCGCTTGAACGTTCCAGATATTTTCGTTTATTTTCCAGCTGACACATCACTCTTTTCCTTACTGGAGTGTTGGAAGTTAGATTTTTTCCTCTTGTATCTAATGTTGATGTGCTATGGAGTTCCATAAAACCTTTATCCCTCCACAAAACCAGTTCTTCAAAATGAAGGGACAAATAGGCCCCAACCACAATCCTTGACTCGTCCTGAGTCAACTTTATACTGGTTTGTTGTGTTTGCCTTCAAACGAAGGGCCCAAATATGAGACAATCTACATTGATTATTGTCGAAAACTGTCATATTGGTTCACTTTGTCCTTTCATTTCCTTGGTAAAATTGACACACCCGCAAAAAATTCCTGTGCGACATTGACATCAGGTACCTCAGGCTTGGTAGCCAATAAATCATTCCACTCTGTATCAATGAGTGCATCCAACTGCTGCAGTGAAATGTATTCCATTTATACTATAGGATAGAACTATTGGAGTGTTGTCTTCACGACTATGTTATTTTCATCCATGGCATCGATATTATCATCCTCAACTTGGATCTCTGCAAATTTATCCAAGTTCTCTATAGGATCAACAATGGTATGTGCTTTTGCATGCATTTATTTAAGCATAGTGTGAAACTCTTTGATAGGCTTACTGTGTTGGTCCAATAACCCAACCTTGTCTGTGACCATATCAAAGAGTCGATGGAATTCCTCGGCCCGAGAATGCAGCGATGATTTAACATTAGTACCTTCTTCAACTACATATGTAAGCTTCTAGAGGAGCTGATCAAGTTGCTCCTTTTCCTTTAACTTAAACGTGGTTACCTCTTGTTATAGAGTATCTATTTTGGCAACCAAATGATACCATGCACTGACAATAAGGTCAACTTGTTTATGTGGCACAAATGGTGAGATATCTTCAGCCAGTTCAGGAATGACTTCGTGGAAACACAGTCAAGCATGAGAAAACTTGTCGGCAATGAATGCAATAGTGGATTGATATGAAAATAGTGGGCTGACTTGTTATGCTATGCAAGCACCCTCTACTTCATTTAAATAAACTTTACAGGACCATGCTCCATGTGTTAAAAATATGCAAGAATAATTGATGTGCCAAGTTTATGTATCTTCTTTTAAATGCTTATGTGTGACGTCTTTGCAAGATTAAATATGTTGTTTTCATAAATACAACATCAAAAATAACTTGCAACAAATAATAACCAGAAAACATTCACAACAAGAACAACATGATAAAGGAGTTCACCCCTCTCTGGGCTACATCTCCTTGAGCCTCCATCAATGGACTTGGCTCTCTGGGATTAATTCGTCAAAGATTATTTTACAAGCTGTTGCTCAGCTCCAATGGAAATTTTGGCTGTACCATTGGGTTCAAAATACATAAAAACCCCATAAATGAGTAATAAAACTCTGAAAACGGATCATGGCTCATCCAGGCATGACCTCTTCTACATGTGGCCTTAAGCTTCCCTGAGATTCTCTGTGGAAAAAACACCTGTAAAAGTCCTCAAATGGATCTGAAACCTATCCCAAAGTGTTCAGAGCATATTAATTATCCAAAAATGATTATTCAATCACAGAAAACAAACATAGGCTCATCTGAGCATGACCTCAAACAATGAGGGCTTCAAGCTCCCTAAATCTCTTTGAAACTTTAATGGTTAAAAACCTACAAACGAATTCTTCAATTGGCCTTGAAAATAGTGCCAATGGATTCAGAACATCCAAAAACCCCTAGCTGGGCTTTTACGACACCTCATTTGGCCAAAAAATGAAGAAGATAGGCCTCCTGCCATTCTTTTCCTTCAAGCTTGTTGTCTCTGGTTCGCCAAAATGCACCTCTGTACATTCAAGCAAGAACACGCACATTTTTATGTGCTTAAAACCAACACTGAGCGCAACCGCATAACTGTGCAAACTGTAGGACAGTTAGGGAACGCCCATCCCCTAACCGCCAAGGTCGAGGTCACATGGGTAAGCACTCGAAACCATGGGCTAACCATTTGTTAAAAACCAAATTTACCCCCGCGCACCAAGGTTAAGGTCATATGTGTTGATACATAAGACCGGGGACTTGTTTAAAATAGGCGCCAATGACACGGTCATGTGGTAATACATACGACCGCGGCTGGACTCCAATAAAATATCAACTCGCACCATAGCTCCATATCCATTTGCCAAACATGCGTTGGTGGTCATATGTATAAAGTGTGACCGTGGGCTTTGTTTTAAAACAAAAATTCACGCGCCTCTGTATATACAATGGTCACAGTATTGAATGCATGCGACTAAGGGCTGGGGCTAAGCCCCAGCCCAGACGCGCCCCATATCACACTTAAATTCAATTCAAATATAATAAAACCCATATGATTTACAAGGACCACCGTGTGGGCTAGTGGTAGCCCATACATTAACAAAGAACTGAACCTTGGGGGAGGTTCGGGGTTCAATCCCCATGGGCTCCATAAATTTTTAACCAACCAACCTATACCATGCTGCGACATGGCAGCCCATGCCTGGGCCACATGGCACCTCATAATTTGCCAAAGACCATGCCACGTGTCACCAACAGATTCGCCCAAATTGCTAACTCAAAAGTGACACATCATCACTTGCCATGTCACCTGCCACGTCATCCTGTACGACTGTACAGTCAGCACTAATTTTTTACCTGTTTGGCGATTCGAACAGATCACAATATCTCTCTCATTTGACGTCCGTTTGAACCCAAATGAGTTGCATTGGGTTCGTGATGACAAGTGCTATGCACCTATTCGTTTTGAGGCAATTCCAACAACTTTCATATTTGAGCTAAAATTTGACCCCTGGTCCAGATTTTGATCATGCCTTCCCACTGAAAGGCTTTTGGACCCACAAAAGCTTATGATTATCTATCTGAGATTCAATACTCTTCTGCTTTCAGGTTCTATCAACTGATTCTACTTGAAAATTCTTTTTGACAATCACCTGAATATCTTGACATGCCTTGCACTACAACTGACTATGTCCTTCAACCACTGTGCTCTAGCTGCTACTGACCCACTGCTCTCTTTGTGCTTGGAAGACTGCCAACCTTCCCACTGAGAATCAAGTCCCTCTTGCAAAATCTTTGATGTCAACACAATCATCTCTCCAATGGCTGCAAAAACTTTCCTGCGACATCTTGTCACAAGCCAAGAAAACCATCAATCTTGAAAATAAATTTGTACATGAATGAAAATGATGCCAACAAAGTCGTTTTTCTCTTCAAGAAAATGGTCGCATCTTGTGCTTCATCAAATCACATGGCGTTTTCCTGCATCTTGGTGTACTCAAAATTAGCCTACAAGCCAACAAACACCATCGACTAAGTACAAGTCAAAAAACATGATCGACACAACATAGTCGCCAAGAAAACATCGACACAAGTCGAAACTCATTTGAAACATATCAACCTTCCCAAACTAACAAGTCGACATTCATGATATACAATCATATTATAATCATGAATCATTCATGATGAACTATCACCAGGTTCACTGCTTACACATACACAAAAACAAATGCATGTGCATGACTCTTCAACTCTCCTTCCAGTACAAACATAAGTACATAAACCTGAAACATGTGGGTACGTAAGAGCTGAATATGAAAAAGATATATGGCAGTAACAAGTGAACATCGTACCCATCTTTTACATCCTCCTGGCAAAGTTGTGCAACAACAAGAATGCCTTCAAATGAATTGCATTCACATGCAACTTACATCATACAACTTGTGATAAACTGTTGCAACTTATCATACTCTCAACATAAATGCACACATAAGGCTGAAAAGTGCATTTACAACAGAAAATCCAAGTCTTACTGACTCAATAAATCCAACCATTTCTTACCAAGCCAACTCAATGGTGACTTTTTCTATTGAAAATCGTCCTCTTGTGAATCATCTTGACACACATCGATGATGGAATCTCCTCTTCCATTCTTGCCAATCTCTTTATCCATATGCTTCTTATGATGTGGATGAGTGGTTGGATGCAATGTCCAACATTGGTCAATGAGATGACCCCTCTTATGACAATGAGTGCAAATCTTTTGCATCCTCTTTTCATGTTGTCTTTGCTTATAAAGTTTCCTGAAAGTGGCCAGTCTTTTCCAACATTTTGAAATATGATGGTTATATAAACCACAATATGTACATGGATTTTTTCTTCCATTTTTACATACAAATTTATCATGATTAACATAATCAAAAGCAACTAAATGATAAGCAGAATTATACCTTGAACATTCACCTTTATCGCCTCTTTGAGGAGGTGAATTTGAAGAGTTACAAGCTCTCCTTTGAAGACCAACAATAGTGTTCTTGTCCTCATTGTTGTCACAACTCTTTCATTTCACACATTCACATTCATCTTGAACACAATCCTTGCATGCTGGAGAGATTGAACTTTCAACAAAAGTTCTTGAACTTTCACCTTTATAGCCTTCTTGAGGAGGTGAACTTGAAACAAAATTTGTTCTTGGAACTTTTTCCATTGTCTCCTCAACTTTGGAATTTGCTCCATCTCTTTGTTCATATCCAAGACCACAATACTCGGGTCTCTCTTCAACAACAATAGGCTCAACAATGCCTTGTGCATGCTTGCCTAACCCTTTACCTTCATAGCCCATTTTTAACAATAACATGGACCCTATTCTTCTTGTGTGATTTTCAAAAACACCAAAGCATTCTTCTTGAGAGGAATTTGAAGATAAACTAACATTACATACCTTATGTTCATGGATGTACTTGGTAAGAGTTTCCTTTGCCTCATGAAGTTGAGTCTCCATCTCATGCAAATTTTCAAGAAGCTGGTCTTTCTCCTTCTTCATGGCCATCAACTGCTCTTCAAGGGCAATGCTCTCCTTTCTATCTTCCCACATCTCTTTCATCACATCTCTCATGGTTAGTAATTCCTTCAACATCTCTTTGTCAATGAACTTTGATTTTGAAGATGTATGAAAACTATCAATGTTTGAAGCTTCCTCCATCCTTGCAAGATATCAAACTTCAACACAAAACTTGCACAAATACCAACAGCTAAATCTCAAGCTATCAATGGCAATCACATGAGCAAAACAAACTATGCTCTGATACCACCTGATCTGAAAATAGTGGGCTGACTTGTTATGCTATGCAAGCACCCTCTACTTCATTTAAATAAAATTTACAGGACCTTGCTCCATGTGTTAAAAATATGCAAGAATAATTTATGTGCCAAGTTTATGTATCTTCTTTTAAATGCTTATGTGTGAGATATTTGCAAGATTAAATATGTTGTTTTCATAAATACAACAGCAAAAATAACTTGCAGCAAATAATAACCAGCAAACACTCACAACAAGAACAACATGATAAAGGAGTTCACCCCCTCTCTCGGCTACATCTCCTTGAGCCTCCATCAATGGACTTGGCTCTCTGGGATTAATTTGTCAAAGATTCTTTTACAAGCTACTGCTCAACTCCAATAGAAATTTTGGCAGTACCATTGGGTTCAGAATACATAAAAACCCCAGAAATGACTAATAAAACTCTGAAAACAGATCATGGCTCATCCGGGCATGACCTCTTCTACATGTGGCCTTAAGCTTCCCTGAGATTCTTTGTGGAAAAAACACCTGTAAAAGTCCTCAAATGGATCTGAAACCTATCCCAAAGTGTTCAGAGCATATTAATTAGCCAAAAATAATTATTCAATCACAAAAAACAAACATAGGATCATCTGAGCATGACCTCAAACAATGAGGGCTTCAAGCTCCCTAGAGCTCTCTAAAAATTCAATGGTTAAAAACCTACAAAATAAGTCTTCAATTGGCTTGAAAATAGTGCCAATGGATTCAGAACATCCAAAAACCCCTATCTGGGATTTTATGGCACCTCATTTGGCCAAAAAATAAAGAAGATAGGCCTCCTGCCATTCTCTTCCTTCAAGCTTATTGTCTCTGGTTCACCAAAACACACATCTGTACGTTCAACCAAGAACATGCACGTTTTTACGTGCTTAAACCTAGCACCAAGCACAACCGCATAACTGTACAAACTATAGGATAGTTCGGGCACACCCGACCCCTAACCACCAAGGTCGAGGTCACATGGGTAAGCACCCGAAACCATGGGCTAACCGTTTGTTAAAAACCAAATTTACCCTCGTGCACCAAGGTTAAGGTCATATGGGTTGATACATAAGACCAGGGGCTTGTTTAAAACATGTGCCAATGACACAATCATGTGGTAATACATACGACCGCAGCTGGACTCCAATAAAATATCAACTCGCACCATAGCTCTGTATCCATTTGCCAAACGCGTGCTGGTGATCATATGTATAAAGTGTGACCGCGGGCTTTGTTTTAAAACAAAAATTCATGCGCCTCCGTATATACAATGGTCACATGATTGAATGCATGCGACCGAGGGCTGGGGCTAAGCCCCAGCCCGGATGCGCCCCATATCACACTTCAATTCAATTCAAATATAATAAAACCCATATGATTTACAAGGACCACTGTGTGGGCTAGTGGTATCCCACACACTACCAAAGTGTTGAACCTTGGGGGAGGTTCGAGGTTCGATCCCCACGGACTCCATAAAGTTTTAACCAACCAACCTATACCATGGTGCCACGTGGAAGCCCATGCCTGGGCCATGTGGCACCTCATAATTTTCCAAATACCATGCCACATGTCACCAACAGATTCGCCCAAATTGCTAACTCAAAAATGACACGTCAGCACTTGCCATGTCACCTGCCACGTCATCTTGTACGGACTATACGGACTGTACAGTCAGCACAATTTTTTTACCTATTTGGCAATTCGAACAGATCGCGATATCTCTCTCATCCAACGTCCATTTGAACCCAAATGAGTTGCGTTGGATTCATAATGACGAGGGCTACACACCCGTTCGTTTTGAGGAAATTCCGAGAACTTTGATTTTTGAGCTAAAATTTGACCCCTGGTCCAGATTTTGATCATGGATTCAACCTGTACTCGCAAGTTCTGCTCAATTCTTGTAGTAGCAATGGATTTAGTGATAACCTCGTGTAAGGATTATATTTCCTGAGTGAGGGATTGATTGGCCTATTTGGATGTTGTAATCCTCTATTCTAGATGATTAATTGAGGCCTGGATAAAGTGCATAAATTATGGTGTATCCTGTGTGGACAAATCTCCACTGATGGAAAAAGAATCCCAAAGTGGTCGTGAAGAAAGAAACTAACCACTTGCGATAGAGTGCTATGAAAAGATCATTGTAACAACACCCTCTGGTGTAGTTGAGTGTTCTTGGAGGCTCCACGCAAGCCAATGGATAACCTCTGGTGGAAGTGTTGTCAACACCTTTGTCTGCTCTAAGTAGAGCTCCAATATATATTGTCGTTGTTGAATATCCTACAACAAAGGTGCAATATGTTCCTTGACAGACGTAGTGCTTTGCACTGGCTGAGTATCATCCTAGGTATTGTGGAGGGTCATAATCTATCAGAACATGATTTTCATGCCCTATATCTAGTTGTAGTGGAGTGACCATCTCAAGATTTGAGTGTTGGGGGATTGGAAGTTCCGAGATCTGGGGAGAAGGGGAAGGGAATGGACTAATAGTTGTGATGATTTGAGCAATAGGGTTGGGTGCAACTTTATAAAAATAAGTATGAGGTGGACATACTGGAGGCATGTGTGTAACCATGGTGGACCCATCGTTATGTGGAACGTTGACTTCCTCAACAATAGTGGAAGGTTGGAGCTATACAGGAGGGTCAACAAGGATATGAATGATGGGGGTTGTGGATGTGGAATTGAATGAGGTCGAAAGTTTAGATCACATCTGGGGTGGTGTGGTATGCACTAGAGGAGGGTTGGTATTCATGGAAAGTGGGGAAGTGTGGCTTTGCAATGGGATGGAGGAAAAGGGGATAGCTTCAATGATGATAATATCACCAGCGGATTGGTAAGGGGATTTTGTACGAAACTTCTTCTAAGGAAGAATAGAATTTAGGATGCCCCTTACTTACCTGAGATCATATCATCTTGAAGAATGGAAGAAAACAGAATCTGAAGTCTGCAATTGGCAAACGCTTCCTCTTCGACTTCCTCTGGCTCATCCTCTAAACTAGTAGGTGTCCAGGTTCTCTTTCTCATGCTAGGGCCAAAATATGATGTCTCCATTGGAGCAGACCTTTCTGCAATGGAGGGAATCACATAAGAGACACCAATATTCTTCTTTTTGATAGTGACCCTAGGCCATGAGGTGACTTCTTTATCAAGCGAAACTTCATCCAGGTAAAATGGTAATGGCTATGTATGAAAAAGGGACAGGTCTTCCTCCAGAGGCCACACAAATGTATGATCATGACTCGTCCTGAACCATATATTATGGGTATGCCTATTGAGTAGTTCCTGTTGAATTCGGGACCACTATGTTATGACAATGAGCTCATCATACCATTACATGAAGACAACATTATGAGCATCCTTGTTGGTAGATGAAAGGAGAAAATGCCATGGGTCAAAGAGCTTGGGGATGTGGCCATCTGTGTTGTGAGCAATGTTGCACCTCTGTGACGGTTTCCACTTCCACATGGTGAAGGCGATGAGTAAGTATCCATAGATAAAATAGCCTGGTTGGTCATGTGCATCTACACAATCCTGGAACAAATCGGTGAGCAAGTATTTTCACTAGTTCATAGGGACACCATTCTTACTGAATTTTTCCACTGCAATGGCATCCAAAGTAAATTCCCCCTTCATGTACTTACACATCACTTTCCCCACAATCAGATAGCAAGCCATATGAACCTACTCATCATTAATCGATGCAATGTGTGCTCCTCTACCGCCACAACGTGTGCTATATTTTTTGTACAGGCTCATCTCCCCCTTGCTTTTATCGTGCTTCCCTGAGCCTTGAAGACCTTCGATGATGTCCTAGCCTTGCATGGACAACCCGATGAGTGTTTGTATGTCCTCTACATGAATGGGATAGGCCTAGTCTAGCCATAGAGAACTGTTGTGCACTCGAATGATCAAACATTTGGTGCAACGGACCACTTCTCTAGTAGTACCAAACACTAGAAGGTCACAAAGACACAACAAAGTAGAATATCGCAGGGGAATGTAATCATGCTTCCATTTCCACTAGAACTCTCTGTATTGTAATGTAGTGCAATCCATGAAAGTGTTGGTATCCATATGGGTGAATTCAGAAGCATCGGTAAAATCTAGGTTGACCAACCTGGTTTGTTCTATTGGTTGTGGAGCCTGATTATTTTCTTGATTCAGAGGTACCTGCTTTCAGCCGTGTTTATACCCCATGATGACTTTAAACCCCAGAAGTATGTACACTCTTCCACGCAGGGGAGTGCAGAGGGAGGGTATCCCCTCTGCGGGGTCTGGGGGGGCTATCCCCTCGGCTGGGGGGTTCGAGGGCAAAGCCCCCAAAGGAAAAATTGCCTTGTAAATGTATATTGTAATTTCATTGTAAATCTGGACCGTTCATTATAAGGTCACATATCTAATGGTAGAAATTATGTTAGGGTTTTTTTCCCTAGAAGGAAACGCTCTATTATGAGGGAAAAGTATTGCGGCTATGCAATATGGCGAGTATTGTATTCTGAGAGAGGAGACTATGAGAGAAAGAAGAGGAAGTTATAGCGGGTTTGTTGTAGGTTGTATCCCTTCATATGATGGATAATAATAAAGGAAGGACCTGGCAATTTCTCTAGTGGACGTATCCCACATTGGGTGAACCATGTAAATCTATGTCTCTTAAACAAATTGATTTGGACTTCTGTGAGCATTGTGTTTATGGAAAACATAAGAGAGTCAGATTTCTCAGAGTCGGAAAAGAAAAGAAGAATGAAAGGTTAGATCTTGTGCATACATATGTATTGGGACCAAATCAGGTATTATCTCTTGGTGTCTCTCATTATTATGTTACTTTTATTGATGATGCAACTAGAAAAACTTGGGTTTATTGCATTAAAAAAAAATCTGATGTTTTTGATACTTTTAAGAAATGGAAAGCTTTAGTTGAGAATGAGACAGGAAAAGTTTGAAGTGTCTCAGATCGGATAATGGAGGTGAATATTGCAGCAATGAGTTTGATGATTACTGTTCATACCATGGGATTTGTAGAGAGAAAACAGTTCCAAGAACACCACAAGAAAATGGTGTGTAAGAAAGGAAGAATAGGACAATCATGGAGCATGCAAGGAGTATGAGATTGCATGTCGGTTTTCCCTTACATTTCTGGGAAGATGTTGTAGATATTGTTGTTTACTTAATAAACAGAAGACCTTCAAGCTCTTTGGATGGTAGAATTCCAGAGGAGGAATGGACAGGAAAAAATGTAAACTATTCTTTTTTGAAAATTTCAGTTGTGAAGCATTTGTCCATATTGATAAAGAAAATAGAACAAAGCTTGAGTCTAAATCCAAGAAGTGTGCCTTTATTGGATATGGTGTTAATGATTTTGGCTATCGATTATGGGATTATGAAAATAAAAAAATCTTTAGGAGTAGAGATGTCATATTCAATGAGAAGGTCACGTACAAAGATCAGTTGCAGGGAAAGAAATAGGAAGAAGAAGAACAAGAATATGCATTTTTCTCCATGGGGATTTGGAGGAAGAGATTTATATGCAGCAGCCACAAAGGTATGAGGTCAAAGGGAAGGAGAATTTTGTATGCAGGTTGAAGAAGTGTTTGTATGGCCTAAAGCAAGCTCCAAGGCAGTGGTATTTGAAGTTTGAAAGGTTTATGATAGAACAGGGTTATAGTATCTGTCATTATGATCAATGTGTTTATTTTAAAAGGCTAGAAAATGGAAGCTATGTGTTAATCCCTAATATTGGCTCATTACCCCTTAATTGGGGCATTTTACATTAGTAATGTTATTTTATTTATGCCGGATTTATTCCATTAGTTGTAATTATACCTCCTAGTCTTCTATATATACCAAGGAGACATTTTCATTTGGAATCATCTTGTACTTGAACATTTATGTAGGGTAAAAGGAAGTTGCCCCCTTGAAGAGGCTTATTATATGAAATTATCTCTTTTTCAAGTCTTTGAGTACTTATTCTGAGGTTTTTCTATGCTATATTGATATTTGGTTCTTAACATATGGTATCAGAGCTCAAGGTCTTGGGGTTTCGCTGCTACATTTGAGATACCTTGGAATTTTTTCTATAATTGTTTTTCTACAATGTTTTAGAAGGAACGACTTGGATTATATTTATTAGATAGATCAAGGTACGTTGGGTTAAAATTTCAGTTCCTGAGGCCTTATACTTTCGAAGATACAGCCTGTGCAAGATAGGGTTCTGAAATCATCTTGAACTGAGTCATTGCGAAATTTTCGCTATAAAATTTTTTCTATAATGTTTCAGACTCTGAAATATGGAGGCTATTCATAGACATTAGTAAGGTATCTGTGGTAACAAGTTCATATTCTGGTTTATCTTACATTTGTAGATACACCCTGTGGAAGATAGGGTATCTAACTAGTCCTATTGACTAGTCTCAAGAAGGTGTTCCAGGTAAAACATTCATAACTTCTTCCTAGAGTATCCAAATTGAGTGAGACTAGTTTCATTGGATAATGGATAGTCTGTAGTATTTTTGGTATGAGTTTCAAAATTTTATATCAATTATTTTGTGCGGGGCACTCTATATAAGTGAGATATCCTGGAAAGTCCAAAAATCAGCAAGTTGTGGGGAAGTTACTGTAAATTCCACTTGGCACATCCACTTTTGATCAGACCTATGGAATTGTAGAGAATAAATATCAGAGAACTACATAAAATAAATTTTCATACCCATAAGGGTAGAAACTTGGGATATACAACATAAGAAAGATTGTCTAGCAGAACCACCTCAAAATCAAGGTTCAAAAGTTATACTTGGCCAATGTGCCACCCAAAAAGGGAACTTCTACACCAAATAAGCCTCCAAAAAATCCTAATTGGACTCTTAATGAATGTGAAGAAATGCGTAGAGACATAAATGATTTACAAAAGAAGATAGTAACAAAAGATGAACTACAAGAGATGAAAGCTAAGTTGAAGGCAAAGATGGATGGTTTAAAAGAGGAGATCATGGAAGTATTGAAAAATTTTGTAACAGAGAAGACACCTGAAAGTGAAAATGCATCCCATGAAATTCATGATGAGGACACAAGGAAGGTCAATCAAGAATGGAGAAACTCCAACTTTGGGTTGAATACCAACCACGTTCCTAAGATCGATATGAGGAAGTTTGATGGAAAGGACCCAATCACATGGATACTTTAGATGGAGCAATTATTTGATCTACATAATGTGCCACATACACAAAAGGTACAAATTGCTTATTTATATTTAGAACCCAATCAATTTGTATGGTATCGATGGATTTGTTCTCGTAAATCACTCGTCACTTGGACAATTTTCATGGAAGAAATGATAACACACTATGAAGATACAAGGAGAAATACCTTCTTTAGCCAATTGATAAATCTCAAGAAAAAGGGTTCAGTTATCGAGCACATTGAGAACTTCCAAAGATTGAATATAAAGGTAACAGATATTCCAGATGAGCACTTGATTTATTTATTCATAGGAACTTTAAAGGATAACATTCAACATGAGGTTCACCTTTGGGAACCCAAATCATTGGAGAATGCATTTAAGGTGGCAAGAAATGTTGAAAGTAAAAATATGGCTATGGCTACT
>ML777768.1:67906-80198 GCA_009831015.1 Picea engelmannii | reverse complement strand
AGACTACAACCATACAAACAGATGTCCCTCAAGCAAGCCAAGAAGGATAATAAATTATCACCAAAGTACTATGGCCCTTATAAGGTGTTGCAAAAGATTGGTACTATGGCATACAAATTGGAGTTGCCTGCATCTTCACGAGTCACCCAATTTTCCATGTTTCATGCTTAAATAAGGTTATAGGCGACAAGATACAAGTTCAAACTATATTTATAGAACTTGACGAGGAAGGAAAAATCATATTGGAGCCTGAAGCCATCATTGACACAAGAATTTGCCAATTGAGGAATAGATCCATTTCAGAGCATATCATTAAATGGAGGAAACTATTGACTGAATATTCCACTTGGGAAGATGATTCTTTTATACAAAAGCATCTAGAGTTACTCAAGCGTTGCAGACAACACTTGTCTCAAGGGGAGGGGCATGTTAAGCCCTAATATTGGCTCATTACCCCTTAATTAGGGTATATTATATTAGTAATGTTATTTTATTTATGTCGGCTTTATTCCATTAGTTGTAATTATACCTCCTAGTCTCCTATATATACCAAGGAGACATTTTCATTTGGAATCATCTTGTACTTGAGCATTTATGTGGGGTAAAAGGAGGTTTCCCCCTCGAAGAGGCTTATTATATGAAATTATCTCTTTTTCAAGGCGTTGAGTACTTATTCTGAGGTTTTTCTATGCTATATTGATATTTGGTTCTTAACACTATATTGTATTGCTATTGTATGTAGATGACATGCTTGTTGTAGGGTCTAATATGTAGGATATAAATATGCTCAAGAAGAAATTAGCCAATTCATTTGCGATGAAGGATTTGGGTGCTACAAAGAAAACCCTTGGCATGAGAATAACAAGAGACAGGAAAAATCTCAAATTGACATTGTCTCAGGGTGAGTACACAACTTGATGTATGCAATGGTTTTGCACAAGACTAGATATTGCACATGCAGTGGGAGTTGTGAACAGGTATATAAACAATCCAGGTAAAGAACATTGGGAGGTAGTAAAGTGTATTCTTAGGTATTTGAGAGGTACTGCTACTCATGCATTATGTTTTGGAGGTTCAGACACTTTTCTATAGGGACATGTTGATTCAGATATGGCAGGTGATAAAGACAACAGGAGGAGAACCACAGGGTATGTTTTTACTATAGGTGGAACAATAGTAAGTTGGATTTCAAAACTACAAAAGGTTGTTGCACTTTCAACAACAAGGGCAGAGTATGTTGTTGCTACAGAGGCTAGTAAAGAGATGATTTGGTTACAAAGGTTTATGGAGGAATTGGGAAAGAAGAAGGAGAATAGTAGGTTGTACTGTGACAGTGAGAGTGCAATTCATCTTGCAAAGAACTCAACATTCCATTCGAAGACTAAGCATATACAGTTGAGGTACCACTTCATACGATCTGCCTTGGAAGATGGACATTTGAAATTGGAAAAGATACACAGTAGCCAAAATCCTGTAGACATGTTAACAAAGGGAGTAACCAGAGAGAAACTGAGTTCCTGCTCAGTTTCAATTGGTCTTCAAGAATAAATATGAAGATGATAAATTTTCCAGGCCAAGAAGGTTCAGAGTTTAGCATATGCAATAGCGGTGGAGTTTTTGATATCAGTCTCCAAGTGGGATATTGTTGGTTGTGGAGCCTGATTATCTTCCTGATTCAGAGGTCCTTACTTTTAGCCATGTTATACCCCTTGAAGACTTTACACCCCAGAAGTATGTACACTCTTCCATGTGGGGGAGTGCAGAGGGGGGGTACCCCCTCTGCGGGTTCCGAGGGGGCTATCCCCCCGGATGGGGGGTTTGGGGGTGAAGCCCCCAAAGAAAAAATTGCCTTGTAAATGTATATTGTAATTTCATTGTAAATATGGACCGTTCATTATAAGGTTACAGATCTAACAGTAGAAATTATGTTGGGGTTTTTTCCCTAGAAGGCAACTCTCTGTTATGAGGGAAATGTATTGTGGCTATGCAATATGGTGAGTATTGTATTCTGAAAGAGGATACTGTGAGAGAAAGAAGAGGAAGTTACAACAGGTTTGTTATAGGTTGTATCCCTTCATATGTTGGATAATAATAAAGGAAGGACCTGGAAATTTCTCTGGTGGACGTAGCCCACATTGGGTGAACCACGTAAATCTGTGTCTCTATTGTATTGTGTATCTTCTATGTTTTGTTTCCGCATTTGTTTTATTTTATTGCTCCATGATATTTTTTTTCTAACATGTTCAACCTTTCCATGTAGATATCCTTGGACAATGACCTGTGGATCAATGAACTCTACTGGAAAAATGGTTCAGATGGCCCCTCGACCAGCTTTATGAACCAATGGAACAAGTCGACGATTGTAAAAATGCAACACAAGAGGGAAATGACTTGGACACAGACATACTGAGGGCTCAAGAGGCTCCATGATTGTGTATATAGAAATAACAAGAGTAACACAATAGAAGAATCCATCGACAAAAGATGTGTTTATATGTGATATGTGAAAGATGTCGATATGACCATGCATTGAATACTATAGGGTGACAAGATTGGGTATTAACTCCAACTAAATCCCTCGAACGCAAAAAACTCCATGATGTGATTTGGGTAACTAAAGGCATAACTGGAAAGTTGGTACCGGGGTGTTGGAGTAACTCGGAAAAGTATTGACCATGCGAGCAATTAACCAAAAAAAGGTAGACAATTGTTAAACTTTAAGTGATGGGGACAACAGAGACGTAAAGATGGGTAAAAAGGTAATAACGAATTTGAATGACCCTCATAATGACACAAGGGCACAAAATTCAAATTTTAGTTGCGTTAAGTATGAGAGGATGTGACTGCGACCTCCTCGACCACAAAGTGAATAGTCAGAATGGATGAATTTAATATGACAACGAAGCACAAAGAAACGTAAACATCGAACACATCACTATGTATTGATAGAAAGTAAAAAAGATATAGAAATGGAAATACTACTTACTAACATACTCACGGAACCAAGACCGTAATGAAACTGTAAGTATGCAGCAAATAGGTAGGGATTCAGGTGTGCACCATCCACTCAACCAGGTCAAAGAAATCCATCGAATTGTGATAATTTGATAGCCCCAGACTCACATATTTCCACAACTATAAAAGGACCAAGTTGGTGCGTTTGGATCTTGTTTGGATGTTTCATATACTTGTTGTCATATAGGAGCATGAAATGACACTGTGCAAATGATTTATGTTTTATATGACGATCGTGCCAGGCATTATGTCGGGCTTTCTCCATAGTCTAATGAAAAAAAGATAAAAATCTAGATTCCTCAATTTCCAGTAGTTCCTCCACCGACGAAGCAATGGATTCATCCTTAGTCATCTTGGAAGCTTGTGTAATGAATAGACTTAGGGTGAGAAACTCGGTTGGTACAACTACTTCTCGACCATAGACCAATTGAAACGGGGTAAACCTATTCAATTTCTTTGTGGTAGTATGATATTCACATAACATAGTTGGAACCTTCTCATCCCAATCATCCCAACAAACCTCTTATGTGCAACAAACCTTAGTCAATCCCATCTCTAAGATTTTATTAAATGCTTCCACTATTCCGGTATCCCATGGATGATAAGGACTTCTCTTATGATGCTAAATAAAAATTTCTCTGGTAAGGGTCGCTACAGTTTCACTGAGAAAGTGGGATCCTTGGTCACTGGTCAAGTTGTGAGGACAACCAAACCTGGTAATAACATTTAAAAAAGTAAACCGTGTTGCGGTGGTCGTAGAACAATATCGAACAACCTCTACTTTTTCCCAGTGAGCCAGGTAATCAGTTGTGGTAATTATGTATTTGGATTTGGAATGCTTAGCTGAAGGTTTTATCGGACCGATGAAATCAACAACCCATTTTTAAAAATCTTATAATGAACAGAGTGTAGAGGAAACTTATCACAGTGGGATGGTTTTCCCACTCTCTAACATTCATAGCAGGCCTGAGCATATTCCTTAGCATACTTAAACATTGTCGACCACCATAGTATTTCCTGTAGGATCTTTCGAGCAATTGCATTTTTGCCATCGTGTCCTCCTGCAACTCCACTATGACATTCCCATAGAATATAAGGTCATTCATGGTCTAACACACATTGCCACAAGATATTATCCAATCCCAATTTGTAGAGTTTTCCCGCAATTAGTTTATAATATGTTGCACGAACCACTAGATGCCTCTTATATGTTGTGGAATAACCTTTCGACATAATATTCGTAGTTAGGAATAGGGAAATGTTTGAAAAATAATCAGGAATAGCCTTAATACAGAACATATATACATATGGGAGTTGGTCATCTATAGGTCCACAAATTTCTTTGGAATCTAGGAGAGACAAGTGATATGGCTCGACATTTAACTTGTTAGGCTTAACAATGACCTTAAAAGAGAACTCCTGAAAGAATAGCAACCACCCACAAATGAGACCCTCTAACACAAGTTTGTTCACCAAATACTTCAAAGAAGAATGGTTAGCAAAAAACTTAAAATGACATCCAAGTAAATAATGGCTAAATTTTTGTAAAGAATACATCATAGCCAAACCTTCCCTTTCAGTTGTGGTGTAGTTGCATTCAACTTGCAAGAGTTTATGACTATAAAAGTATATAGGATGGTCTAAGTTTCCTTCCTCTGGTTGTGCAAGAATAATGCCTAGTGCAACTACAGGGGCATCAATATGGACATGAAATTCAAATTTCCAGTTAGGATAACTCAGAATGAGTGCATTGCTCAATTTCTCTTTTAGCAGGTTGAATTATTTATCACAATCCTAAGTCCAACGAAACCCTTCAGATTTCTTGAGAAGTTGTTCCAAAGGTGTTTTTATGCTCATGTAATCCTTGATAAATCGACGCTAATGTCTAGTATGGCCCAAGGTTGTTTGCAATTGCTTGAAAGAGGTAGGAGGAGGCATATTAAGAATAACTGCAATTTTCACAAGATTGACTAACACTCCTTCTTGACAAACAATATGCCCTAACAAATTCCCAAATGGTACACAAAAAATACATTTTTTCAAATTAAGGGAAATATGTAACTATCTACAGTAGTCCAACATTAAGCTTAGTAGTCCAATATATTCTTTAAGTAAGCTATATATAGTCCAATCATCTAGGTATACCTCAAGGAACTTATGAATGAAATCTTGAGACGTCGTAATGAATATCCGTGAAAACATTGTTGTGGCATTCTTAAGCCAAAAAGGCATAACCTTGTAGTCAAATCATCCCCACTTAGTAGTGAAGGTAGTATTCTTCTTATCTTCCTCGACGATTTGAACCTGGTGATATCCGAGCAACCCATATGTAAAGAAATATGCCCCATTTCCCGCTACTTGATCCAATACCTCATCACTAAAGGGGGTAGGAAAGGGGTCATGCATGCAAGAAACATTATGGCTTCTATAATCCACACAAAATTGTATATCATCTGTACCTTTCTTGTTTTGGATCATGATAGGACTGATCCATTCAGCCTTATCGACAAATTAAATCAACCCAACTGTGATCCTCCTATCAATCTCCTTCTTCACTTTCTCTTTAACTCTGGAATTTAGCCGATATGGCCTATGCTTGAGTAGTCTGGATTCAGGATTTAACTCTATCCTCATCTCCACTAAATTTCCCTTAATACCTTTTAATTCTGAGAAATTTGTAGGAAACATATCCTCAGATTTCCACAATGGAGCCTATATCTCGGTCATGGTCTGTTCATCCCAATAGTCTCCAATGGATGCTAACTTAGGGTGCTCATCAGTTCCTATAATGACTTTCCGCAACTTCAGTGGTTTGGTATAGGAACTCAGGACATCATTTGGGATAGTATCTTCAACCCCTCTAGACCCCTCATATTCCTGAAATGTCAGATTCCTAAGTTCCTCAACATCATCAAGATCTTTTGGGTCTCTCTCGACAGTAAGGCCGACCGCAGGTAGTCGAGCAAGCATATGGGTAAAGACTATGATGAATGAGGTACTCATGTTTAGGACATACAATAGGAGGATGTATAGGATTAACTTCATCAATAAAATGTATTTTGTTAAAATGTTGCAAAGATATAGTGATTTCACGGACTTACATGAGAATAAGAATTCTTGACAAAATTGTTGTTGAAGAATTTCTCGAAAAACCATTTGGCATTGAGATTCCTCATATATATTCCAAGTAGATGGAATATTTCTCAAGGAATGAATAAAACGATGCACCCACAATTGAGAAGGTTGTTTCAAAAATTCCCACACCTGAATACAGTACGCAACATACTCCCCTGGATCTGAAATCCCATCATATAATTCCAAAGTTGATTGTTCCTAATTCAATGAAGTAAGTTATGAAGGGGGGATGAAGTGATGTTGGATGGAACATTTTTCTTCATCCCAGGAAGATAAAATACCTCCATGGGTGGCCCACCATCTGGCTGACAAGAATCTTAATGCAACATCAAGTACCATAATTCTTTTCTCTGGCACGACTTTATACTCTAACTCTACAAGAAATATACATAAATATGAAGTTCCATCATAAACAAGGTGTTCTCTAAACTCTGACCCAATCCACCTAGATGCTCTGACAGTCATGCAACATCTTGAGAATTTCTCATATATTCCCTATTGATCTTCACTGGCAAATTGAATATTGTGCCAACTTATCGAGCCATATTCAGTTGGGTTAATATAGTTCACCTGCTTTCCTGTAGTCAGAGTATACAAATGATCCATGTAATCCTCTTCCATATTCCCCTCTTCCATATATATATCAAGGACCCTTATATAGGTATAATGGTTGGGTTACCTTCATACCATCCACTTCAAAAGAAAAAATTTCTTTCTTAAGGTCGATAGCAACGAAATTCTCATAATCCCAATCAAAACCCAGTAAAGCTGGATATGGGACCTTCTTCCCCATGATTTCTATAACCTAGAAATCAACCATTGTCTTGAATCCATCTAAGTGCACTTCAACATTTTGCAGTCTCCCAATAGGATAGATACAATATTGATTTCCCATCTGAAACTGAATGGGAGAATAGACCAACATGGGCTTACCCATGGCTTCCCAAGTTTTCTTCGGTAAGATGTTGACGTCAAACCCCAAATCTAACATAACATAATTAATGGCATATCCATCAATGTGAGTATTTATTCTAAATTCCCTTCCATATCACTACTTCCTTTTATGTATTCTACCTATACGTATTTCAGGAAGATGAGCCACAATCAACTCTTCTGGGTTCGTTTCAATCCCTAAAATCCCCTTGATCTTGTTCTAGAACTCCTCAATGATTTTTCGTCATCCAATATATCAAAAAGTAAGAAGAACCACAATGTAATAGTATGTTGGGGTCTCACTAGAGGATATTTCTATGCCACACAATGATCTGCAAGTTTAGATGGAAGCTCGTGGATTGAGTCTGCAGGTATCGGTGTTGTAGGATTAGGAATCTGTCGGAATTTCTCAAGAACATCCTTAAAAAATAGTTTTTTGTGCAAAGGGGTCATATCTAACAAATTCTAGTACTACCTTGCAGAGCTTACTTTGAGTTGAATTTTCAATATCAACACTGGTCATTGTTCCTCCACTATTATTATTATTAATATTGGGCACTTTGTCCTCAGTGGCAAGTCGGGGCTCTGAATTTATCAAATTGGCACCTTGCTATCTTGTGTGATCCTCCCACTTTGCAATCAACTCTGGACAATCCTCGTGGCTTGGGTGTTGTTCCAACAGTGGGCACACCAAGGACATCTTAGAAGAGGATACTATCTAGCTAGATGTCCCTGCTCATCACAATTATAACACCGAGTTGGCCCTCTTACGCTAGTTCATCCACCTCTGAAACATTCACCACCTCTAGGTCCTCCTTCAAAGACTTGAGAAGCTTCATCAACCCTAAAAGAAGATCGACCTAGTATGTCCACAAGCACATCCAGATCACAACATTGTTTAGTTGTGTGAGTAGGCGTGTTATGAGAAATATTACCCTTTAGACAAGTTAAGATCCCCTTTGGACCAAGACCCCTTCTTTGGTCCAAATACATAAGTAAACAAATGGTTGCTACTTTCCTTATAGATATAGTTCATTAACCTATATAAAGAAGTAGAAAGAAACACATGTTTCTTGAAGTTTTTCCTTGTTGCTCTATCCTTTTCCCTCGCTATTCTAATTCCTTTAGTGATCGAAGAGACCTGAAAGACTAAGGAAAACCTTTATACTTATACTATATTTTGTTAGATAAAAACCAAATCTATCTATACCTGATTTGACTTAAGCATAGACATTACAATGAACAATCATAATGAAAGGAATAGGCCAAGTTAATATTAATGGAAATCCAAAAGAAGGCACTTAAAAATAAAGTTGATGTCGTTGTAATCTTCTCTAATCTCTCCTCACCCAACCCTTGCATGAAAATATTGAGATCAAAATGTTGATAATTTAATGGATGCTTTCTCCCAAGATAAAATGTTTGACACCTAAAATCTCCCCCCTTTCACCTTGGAATGCCCTCATTATATAGGATTTAGAGGCTTAACCACCATGGAGAATATCACTCACTAGATCCACTAAATTGGGATCTCCAAGATTTTTAGGGAGAAAATATCTCTCAAGGATTTTAGGGAGAAAATATCTCTTAAGGATCTTAAAGAGGAAATATCTCATAGTAAAATGTGTTCGGGAAATGGGTGTATTTTTGGAGGATTGGAAAATGTAGAGGGGGTTCCCATGGCTATCTTAAGAAAATTTCACAATAGTCATTATTCTAAGTACCCTAATGGTATAGGAAGGCATGGTACTATATAGGGCCATGTAAAGGTGCAACAACTATGACTTGCGCAGCTCCCCCCAATGGTCCCTCTAGTGGGGGCGCCATCAGTTGCAGAGGAGGTCTTGAACCCCTTAGTCTGGGGCATTCAGTTGTTGTATAAGTATAGCAACCAATACACCAAACTTGTGGGTGAGATTCTCTAGGAATGGTCGTTTCTTGAATCTTATTAGTTAGGGAAGAAATATGGCCCTGCAGTTGTGTAATATTATAGCCATAGGTTCTTCTTGTTACTTGCAAGCTTCCAGGATATCTCTCCATCGCCTAAATTTTATTGGCATGTTCTAGGGCTTCCCCCAAGGTAGTTATAAGATATTGGGTTAATGGTATCTGAATTAATGGTAAAATTCTTGGAATGAAACATTCTTGCTGGTGGTATTCATGAATGTGGTTGGATAATTTCCCTATCATGTCTTTGAATCTTTGCTTATACTCCCAGGAAAATTCCCCATCTCTCTGTTTGATTTCTCGTAGTTCATAAAGATCTTTTTTCTCGGATTGGGGTAGTTTAAATTTAACAATAAATTTTTGTTTGGCTTGCGGTAAAGGAAATGGTTTCCCCTGAGGATTCCCTAGTTCGATGGATTTCATATACCATTTTAATGCATGCCCCATTAACGTGGTCTAAAACTCAACTAATTTATTAGTGTCCAAAGTTCCATGAGACTGCTAGATGGCCTCACATAGGAACCAATGTTGTTCCACATCCTCATCCCCTTTACCCTAGAATTTTAGGTATCAGGTGAGGGATCTGATGTGTTGATGTGCCATGGGAGGATTTGGGGATCCTGTCAAAACAAATCCTATAGATCCTCATTGCAATAACACTAAATAAATTTCTATATTATTGCTACAGGTACAACTTGAACTGGTTGGACTAAAATGAGGAGAAATGACAAAAAATATGGGAGATTTTATTGTAGAATTAACTGGATTGGAATATTTCATTTAGGGACTAGGTGATCCAAGGTTGGTTCCTGTGTCTTTGGGATGGGATTCTTTAAACTGGGGGGTTGCATTAGGGGTAGTATACTTCACATCTTCTGGTGCTGTAGGGGTTGATTATTGCACAACTTCAACAGAGGTTACAACCAAGTCTTGATCCTCGGTGGTGACTCTGATCATGATTCTTTCTTTCAAATTTTCTCCATCTCATCTATTCTCTCCATAACTCTCATCTTTCTCTCTGAACATCTACTTTACCCATCAACTGGACAACCTTCCACATAATTGAAACTATTTCAACTTCTCTAACTCTTTTACATGACTCCTCGCGAGGGTGATCTCCTTGTGCAACTGATCATACCTTTCATCAACTTTCACATTTGCTCTCACCACTTCTTTTCAAGCACCACAACCCTTTTCATAACCTCCTTGTCTTTGAAACTCTTCTCACGATGACCCCCCATACCTGAAGAAATTATGTATGATAATTCATGGATCCCCACTTGAATCACCTGCCCATCATGCACAAAGGGTTTTACTTGACCATTTCAACCAAAGGAACCGATAACATACCTTCTTCTGCCAACAATATCTTCATCCACAATGAAATTTCTCTCAGTAATCTCCCTCAGGCTCCCTCGTAAAATAATACTTCTACCTTTGCGAATGACTTGTGATTTTTCATGGAAAATTCAATGCTGTATCCTTCCAGGGTAGTGTGGACCCAAAAGTCCACAACTTGAAAAATATGGTGATCTAACTTTTGAAGAGAAACAAGTTTCTCAATAATCCAATTATATATTTTCTTGATGTGATCTTTAAATTCTGGAACTTCTTGCAATTGGTCGAGCCACTGGTAGACCTCCTTTGGGAATTAGAAACAAAATATTTTGTATTGATCGCTGGCTGGTTCAGAATAGAAGACCATGCCATTCACAACCCTTAAAATTTTCTATCGTATCTTAGTTTCTTGGAATATAAAATCGTCACACGTTTTTTCCCACCATCTTCAATGTCAGAATTAAATATGTGATGCTCCATCCTCTGAAAACTCTCTTAGAAGTCATGTTCCAGCATCAGTACCATTTTTTGGTGTGAAATTTGAGACCGGGGTTCTTAGAGGTTATGAGCAAAGGTACTATTGTAGTCTAGTTGCACTGGCATATTCAACCTTTTGCAAGGGAAGGAGGTCTCACCCGAAGCGCGGGAGAGACTTTATGTGATAAAGTGAGTTAGAGAGGATACATCATCATATATAGCAAGTCATAACAAAGTTCCATACTTAAATGTATAGAGATCATAGCATTAGAATCCTTAAATGGGTAAAGACAATGAACAATTTGTGTGGCACAACGTTAAAGTTAACACATGCATTACAAAAGTTTTTAAAACAATAATGCAATTAGTAAATACACAACATAGAACAAATTATGCAATAAATATTCCATATATTCATTTCCATAATAACAAATTTTAATTATTCGAATCATCCATCATATATTCATACCCGAACTATCATATATAGAGTTGTTCTTCATATCTGGAATTATACATTAGGATCAATAATTAGATATTCGATCTGGACTCTTAAATTCTGTGTAGCTGCAGGTCTTTCTCAGTAATGCTCCATAACAACAAAAATCAAAACCCCACAATGACAGATCAACAAATACTTACCCAATGGAAAACCCAGAACAGAAACTTAGGACAAACTAGAACATACAATAATAAAATCAAACATAATTGAACTAGATTCGAACTAAACCGAACCCAAACCCATTTACATAAATCCATGCTTTATAAATTTTCCTCGGGGCTTATTGGCTTCTTGATTCTACTGTTACAATTTCTTGATTTTGCGTCCTTCTGGAATGTGCTTGAACGTTCTAGATCTTTCAATTGCTTTTCCAGCTAGCACATCACTCTTTTTCCTTATTGGCGGGCTAGCAGTTAGCTTTCCACCACTTGTATCTAATTTTGATGTGCTATGGGGTTCCACATAAACTTTATGCCTATCCAAAACTAGTTCTTCAAAACAAAGGGCCCAACAATACTCATTTAATGGAATATTTTCTAAGTTATTCCATATCATTTCCTCTTTTCTTTAAATACAATAACAAAATTCATAACAAAGATAATTCATAAGAATAAGAGATAGTATAAATTGAGCAGAAGAATGAAAGTATTTGTCTTGAATATGCACTTATACAAGCTTAGATTCATGAGGAAAATATTTCTTAGTAGATAGATTTGATGTATCTTCAAGACTACTCATAACCTTGTCATCCCATAGTGACAAATTTGATTACACTCCACTCTCCTATAATCTGTAATTTGTTTTCGAAGAACAATAGAAGGAAAGGGAAGTTGATGCAAACTTGATCAATAAAATGCACGACAATACAAATTTGATGAGAAATTCTATATGTGACAAAGAGATCTTCCTTTCTATAACCACAATATTTGACAGTGCTCTTTTGACATT
>ML777768.1:40796-59346 GCA_009831015.1 Picea engelmannii | reverse complement strand
TTCATCCTCATCAAGTATCGATAGTTTGTAGAGTTTTAGGGTATCCACATTCACTATAGGGTAAATGCACATATAAGGTAGAACATGAAGTTTGTAAATATTGTTACCTCCTTGCTCCAATATTTAGAAGGGTCCATATCTCACATCTCTAATTTTCTTCCATGGTCCTTGTAACCTTTTCTTATTAAGGCGTAACCAAACTCTATCTTTTACATGAAACGCCTTCTCAATTTTGTGTTGATCATGTCTTTCTTTTCATTTTTTCTGAGAATTCTTCAATTTCTTCAATTTCTCCTGAACCTATAAGTTTATTTTCCTTATCTTGTCTATAAACTTTTATGCCTTTAATGCACCAATTGAAGTTGCTTCCTTTACTTCAATTTTACCATATATAATATCCAATGGTGTTGGTGGAAAATATCCAGAATATATTTCACAAGGGGACTTATGATAGAATTTTCGAGAACTCTATTGTAAGGATGTTGTATGTAATGTTAGAGCCTTGTGGTTTGCTAGTAAGCTCAACTTGTTAGAATTCATAAACCCACTAGGTACTTTAGAGTTGACTAGAGCCACTTTGGGTACATGTAACCCAATTATGTAGGTGTATTGCACTGAATTATGTGGATGGTTATTGTAAATGTGTTGAACCTGCACAAAATAGATCTAGCTAGCAAATGACATACACAATTTACAGATAAAATATGAGAAAAGAGAAGCAGGAGAGAAAGAATGGAAGAATTCTCATTAACCAAAAAAATGAATGATAATTTACACATGATATACTTTGTATAACTCAACTAATGCACACTGGAGGGGATGGAGGAGAAGCAAATGTGCCATAGTGTTGGTCTAGAGTGATCTGAACACACACTAGTAGTTACGCGAGTAAACTACCACCTAGTCTAGTCTCTCAGGCAATTAAAAGAGTGAACTGCCACCTAGTCCAAGTTAACTAGTCTCTCAGTCTTTAGTTAACTGAATGAAACATAGTGAGCTGAGGAGGAGATCAGGGAATCATGAGTAATGCACTAGTCTGGTGATGATCCAAAGGACAATGTGCATTAGTTGGTGATGATCCCAATGTGGCATCTAGACTCCACTCAACTAATCAAACTGAAGTGTGAACTGAGGAGAATATTCCCTTACAGGAATATTCTCCCTAAAATATAGGAGATTGAATAATGAATACTAAACATAGGGAAAACCTTAGGAAAAAGAAATCCTATGTGTGTGTGAAGTATCTCGAACACCCCCCCTGAACATCACTATGGTGAAAATAAAGATTGGGTCCCAGCAATGAGGTTGTGTTAGGTACCCAAATACAAAAGATACACTAAAATAAATGAGGAAAGAGGGAAAAAATCATGGGAAACCCCCCCTTAAAGTACAATGTATGTAAAAATAAGAATTGATAGTTGCTAGGCAATTGTGTCCTTCACTCCAAGACAATTGCGCAAAGAATGGAATTTCTGCTCAATGAAGGTATTGGTGAATATGTATGCAATCTACTCCGCTTAAAAACATAACTGCAGGTCAATTATCCCCTCGTGTACTAAGTCCCGTATGTGGTTCATGTAGATCTCCATGTGCTTTGTCTGCTGCCTTTGAACTGGATCTCTGTAGAACTTCAGAGTGCTCTGGTTGTCACACTAGATGATGATCGACTGATGAAACTGAATGCCCAACTAGTGAGAAAATGTTGTAGCCACATAGCCTGAATGGTTATGTTAAATAGCCCTTTGTACTCTACCTCGAATGAAGATAGAGAAATAAAATCTTTCTTCTTGCTGGACCAATAGATAGGCCCAGAACCAAGACTAATTGAGTAACCAGATGTGGACTTGCAATCAATGTTATCTCTAGCGCAGTCAGAATCAGTGAACTCGATGAGGTCCAATGTAGAGTCTGCTTCATAGTGAATCCAAAAGGGGATGGTTCTTTGTATGTATAGAAGGATATGCTTTACAACCTTCCATTGTAGCTCATGCAACTCCTACATGAACCTAGAGACTTCTCCAACTACATATGATAGGTCTTGTCTGGAGTGTGTGAGATATAACAAGATCCCCACTAGCTGTCTATAAAATGTTTTGTCAACCAGTGGAGTGTCCCCTCCATCCTCAAGTTTGACTCTTGATAGGAAAGGAGTTGGGGCAGACTTGCAGTTTGTCATGTGAAATCTCTCAAGGAGATCTCATGCATACTTTTCCTGAGACAGTTTGATGCCTAATGCATCCTGACTGATCTCGAGTCCAAGGAAGAAATGTAGTAGACCCATGTTTTTCATCAAGAACCTATCATGCAAAATTCTCTTGACTACAGGAACCTCTAAAGTCGAGAAACCGATGATCAAAAAATCATCAACATACAAAACTAGGAGTAGAAGAGAATCAACCATCCTGAGCATGTAAACATTCAGGTCTCACTTACAATGTACAAAGTTTTGTGATAGTAGGTAGGAGTCCATATTGGAATACCATGCCCTCAGAGCTTGCTTGAGGCCATAAAGGGACTTCTTCAGTTGATAGACCAAAGATGAATCTTACACAAATCCCTGAGGCTGCACCATATAGATCTCTTGAGAGAGATCTCCGTGAAAAAATTCATTCTTCACGTCCATTTGATGGAATTCCCACCCTTGGTTGCTGCAATGGCAAGTGCCAAACGTATGGAATCTATCTTCTCTACTGGAGAGAAGGTCTCATCATAGTTAATTCCACGCGTTGAAAGCCTTTGGGAACTAGACTAGCTTTGTATCTACTAACATGTCCATCTGCTGCACTCTTGGTCCTATCAAACGATATGCACCTGACAAGTTTCCTTCCTAAAGGAAGGGGAACCAGATCCCAAGTTTGGTTCTCGAGGAGGGAGTTGTACTCCTCCTACATGGAGGATTCCCCAAAGGGATTTCCAACAGCCTTGCCATAGGACTGTGGATCTGAAGATTGAACCAAGAAAGGACTCCTAGTTGGCATCAATATAGTGGTAGTGAGTGCAAGATGAGGCTCCTCGAAATCAGATTGAGTCCTCCTAGTATCAGTTGGATCCCCAACAAGATCTCCCACATCATGAAGATTAGTCTTGGCCAACTTAGGCCTCGACTCTAGCTCTGCATCTACATCTGCATGCACTGACTCTGCATCTGACTATACTGACTCTATGTATAGATCATCTGAATCCTCTGAATCAAAAATATCATCTAAAAAAGAGTCAGAATGTGCATGCTCATCATCTATGATAGGTGGAAGAACAAAAGTGTCTGCATGTGGTTGTTGAGGTACATGCGATACACTTTCCTCGAATTGGACACTTCTCTCAATGATGAGATGATCCAAGGAAAGATCAATGAGTATGTATCCCTTCACATCATTGGGGTATCCAACAAAGATACACTTTGTGCTCTGTGGATCAAGTGTCTTCCTCTTCTTAGAGGGAATCCTGACCCATGCACGTGAATTGAAAATACAGAAGTGGGTCACTTCCGATTTGAGGCCACTCCAAGCCTCATAGGGGGTCTTATCCTTGACAAATCTATGGGGAGATTTGTTTTGGATGTAGGTTTCACAATTAAGTGCTTCAACCCATAATCATTGTGGAAGTGACTTTGCATGTAGCATGCAAGATGCCATCTCTTTTAGAGATCTATTTTTCCACTCAACAACTCCGTTTTGCTGTAGAGTATAGGGAATCATGTGCTGCAATTGAATCCCGACCTCGTGAAAAATATATTTTATATGATGGTTGACATACTCTCCCCCATTATTTGTTCGGAGGACTTTGATTTTCTTTCATGTTTGTGTCTCAACAAGGGCTTTGAAATCTTTGAGGTGTTGAAACACCTTTGATTTTTTCCTAAGAACAAAAATCCATGTGAAGCGTGAGAAATAATCAACAAAAATGAGCACATATCTTTCTTTACTGATTGATGGATGCGGAAAAAGGCCCATGAGGTCACTATGGATCAGATCTAAAGGAAAGGAATACTTTTGAGTTTTTTCTTTGTCGAATTTCTCTTGAGGGTGTTTTCCAATAACACATCCCTCACAAATTCCTTTGGAGAAGTGGATGTCAGGTAGACCATCAACCATTCCCTACTTTCTAAGTTGTTGCGTATATATGAAATTTAAATTCCCAAACCTTTCATGCCATATCATATTGCTTTCATTAGCATGGGTAAGCAGTAATGCAGAATCTGATTCAATAAATTCAGAAAATGTGTAGAGTTTGGATTGATGATTTACCTCACCGATAGCAACCCTGGAATTGGTTTTCATGTCATAGATATCCACTGCATCAGGTGTGAATGTGACTCTCTTTCTGGTGCCAGATTTTTTCATCTAATACATGGAGATAATATTGATGGAAATTTTGGGAACGTGTAGCACATTCTCGAAGCTTTCGTTTGTGAGTTCAATTCTTCCTTTGTCAGTGACCTCAACTGGAGAGTTGTCCCCCATCCAAATAGGAGGAAATTTGCATGCATCCAATGAAGAATAAAATTATTTTGTGGCTGTCATGTGGTGTGATGCACCTAAATCTATGATCCAAGTATTAGGAGAGGAGTTGACGAAAATCAAAGCATGGCTAGAATTTCCTTTCTTGAGATTCTGATCTTCTGGCTTCTTCTTCTTGGCACCCTCGGGGATGCAATCTCCAAGGTTTTTTTTCTGAAGTATTTGGGCCATTTGATCTAACTGTTTTTGCATACATGCAGATTATGGATGGAACCCTTTATGGAAGTAAGTTCATTTCTCCCCTTTTCATCCCTTTCCACCTTTGGATCTGGAGGCATCGTTGAAGGGTTTTGAGTACCCTTCCTTATTTGGATTTGCATGTGCTCTCCTTTTGTCTTTGTATTTATATTTATGATATTGATGATCGCTACCATCTTGCATAGTACGTGCATGCACCTTTTGGACTTTTATTTTTCCCTTATTGATCAGCTTGTTCTACTTTTGAGTCAGATAATCGATAAAGGCATCAAGAGAGGGAAACGTCCAGGTGGCTCCAGAGGCGAGCCTAACTGAATGAAATGTAGATACAAACATTGAGTATTCCAGACCACGTTTGGAGAGAATGGTAAGAACCATTTGTTTCTCCTCCTTATATTTATCAACCCCACAAGCCTTGAGTTGCAACAACAAATCCTTATATTTGGTAATGAAATCTTGGAGATTGTCGAAGGTTTTTGGATCCAATGTGAGCAATACCATCTCGAGCATGTGTCCCCTCATCTCATCCTATTTTCCAAAAATCCCTTCTATTGTTTTCCAAGATTCATTGAGGGTTTTACAGGAGGATATGTGAAAGAGAATTATTGGACGCAGACCCAGTCAAGGGAAAAGGATATTTTTGGGAAGAGAAGCATGAAAGGAAGAAAGGACAACTGGCAGGAAAAGCATTACGTGTGAGGGAAGCATGTGAGGCGCGCATGAAAGGAATACATAATGACGCTAGGGTTAGGGTTTTTGCAATGTATTGTAATGGATGATGAGTCAAGGATATAAATAAGTAGTACCTAGAGGATAGAAAAAAGAGGACCAAGGGAAGGAATGAGGGGTGGTAGAGAGACGAAGAGAGGATGGATGGCAGAGAGTTGTAAGAACTGTACTCTTCCATAAGCTGGTGAGCTAGAGAAGCAGCGAGCAACTTGATCCTGAGGGTTATATCGCAGGCTGAGGATCCTGGTGCTATCTAGTCAGCCTCGTAGGGATCGAGGAGTCGACTGAGAGTGTAAGATCCAAGATTGTAAACACACACAACGTGACATATTACTGAACCATAATAAAGAGCTTGAAATCCAGATCTTTGTGGATGTATCCCATGAGGGGATGAACCACGATAACACCTGTGTTATTTGATTGAATGTATGTGTCACTATTATTATTAAGTTTCGAATGTTAGATAAATGAATGAAGTAACCAGTTAGACATGATATTTCACATGCATGAATAGAATGACTACTATAATCATATGTTAGACTGAATAAATAGAGATTACAAGAAATAACCATGGATCTCCACTCATTCCCAGGTTGAAAACACCTGAGTATTGAAACCACCCATAAAGCTATCTTGGGTGAGACTGTGCAGTACACTTTGTGTGTTGTGTTTCTTCCGGTTTACCAGAGGGGCCAATAGTTTTAGAGGGATTTTGTTGGAAGCTTATTAAATTTGAACCTGGGTCAATCTATGATAGTAAGATAGGAACATAGTAGATAACTGCTAAAGTAGAAGAGTAAAATCCAACAAATGGTTTCGTTGCCAGTTGGTTGGAATAGGAGGGGATTGAGTGAATGATATTTGTGGAAGACGCATCAACAAAATGCTAGATCGAACGACAAGACGTTGAGAGGATGGGAATATAAAATGGATGTTGAGACCATGGAATCCGATAAAGGTAGATATAGAGAGATGGTTGAAAACAAAGGAGTTGGATTTTGTATAGAAAGATAACAGAAACCCGAAGTTGACACCGCACAAATATTTGGACAAGTACGTATTCAACGACATGCATGAAGTATTTTTCTGTTATTTCCTGCATGTATTGTAGGAGTGGATATTAAGGTTAAAAGGAAACCATCCCACAAATTATATCAAACAGCTAGAGTGGAATCCTGTAGAGATCACGAAGTTACAACAAGTTGATAATAAGTTTACGCGTGCAGTAGATTTCTGGTTAGACAACATTGTTGTAGGATTTATCATAGGATTTGCAGTAGATACGACGAAGTCTTATAGTGCAGCAGAGCAAGAGTTCTTGAAGGGACCTCGAGGTAGGCATATCAGATCGTTATATACTTCTATTAAGATATTACTATATAACAAAGGTGTAATGACAATGGCACCGGCAAACTAAACTTCTCTACGTGCATGGGGGAAGGGATGAAGCACTAACAAGAGAAGGAGAAATGGAGGCAGAAATGGATAAAGGTAAGAAGGAAAGGCCTTGGACCCAATTATGATGGATGAAGACCAGATCAAGAAGATCATGGCAACAATTGGAAGAACACGCAGTGGAGTACCATACCAATATAAGATGAACACCAAGAAGAGAGTCGTAGCCACGAGGCAAGGCTTGGCAAGTGATGAAGAAGAGGTAGAGGATCTTCGAGCTATGGAGCAGATTGAGGAAATATTGCGCGCGACATATGAGAGGAAGACGAAAGGTCTAAGAGAGGGAATGGAAGGAAACACTCCTATCCATATTGGTGTCAGTGTGGAACCCATAAACCCATGTGCGACTAATACACTAAGAAGAAAACCACCATTTAAAAAACCGAATTTCAGGAGAAGGAAGACATCAGGAAGTACATCTACACAAAGAACAACAACTGGGGGAGCTAGTTTAGGAAGCATTATTCAAGTATCTACATTGCATGGAGGTATTAGTTCAACATTCAGGATGGAAGGACATGATCCCACCATCAAATTGCTAGACTTCAAAGGAGAGGCATTAGAGGACCCTGAGAAGTCCTTGTTTATTTCTGAAAATATCTAGGAAGTGAAACAAATCATAGATGAGGAAACTAAACTTGTGTAGTTAGATATCACACTAAGAGATCACACACTGGATTGTTATATGAGTTTAGAAACAAATAGTCCTCTAGGGAGAACCAAAACGATTGAAGATATCAAAAAGCTATTGATAAATGAATTCCATAAGCCTAGTTCAGAGGATCAATATATGAATGAGATGATAGAGATTAGACAGAAACCAGAAGAATCTGTATGGGAAATTGACCAGATATTCAAACGATTGAAGGGAAAGATAAATTATGTCATGAAAGATATGCAGCATAGGCATTTGTTTGTCAATTCACTGCTACCACACTTGAAATACCCTTTGCAAAAACATAAGTTTCAAACCCAGGCAAAGGATATACAGAAATCCCTATAAATGGAAGAGAACCAATATCAAAAGATATATCTATCCATAGAGGAGTCGAAGGAGGATTTGAAGAAATTAACATTCCAGTTAAACCAGAACAAAGGTAGGGACAACAATGAAGTTGTTTGGTGTACCACATGTAGGACAAAAGGACACCATAAGAATGAATGTCCAATGTTTGCACAATAAATGAAAACAAGAATGCCAAACCCACTGCCAATAAGAGGACTATGGTGTGAGATCTGTAAGAAACAAGGGCATGATCCATATCACTGTCCAATGATGCATAAATACCAAAAAATACCTAAGAGCTCATATTGCAAATTTTGCAAGTCAGTTGGCCATGATGACAAATATTGCAGGACGATGGACCTGTTGAGGGAAAGAACATCATATGTGTATAGGCTGCAGGAAGAAATGATGACCGGGAAATATGCACCACATTTTAACTAAGTACTATCCTTGTATAACACTACACAGCCACAGTAAAATACCGCACAACCACATTAAAATACTACGCAGTATAACCAGACACCCTAGTACAATGCTCCACGAGGAGATCGAGCTAGCTACATAAGTGGAGGAAGAGGAAGAGGAGGCTTTGGAAGAGGTAGAGGACCATTGGTATGCCACACCTGTCAACAACCTGGACACTATGCAAGAGAATGTCCACTTCCACCTACGACATGTATGTATTTTCGTGCATCAGATCACGACACAGAAGAATGTCCTAAACTATTGGGGAATATCCAGGAAAAGATAAATCAGAACAATCAGAATGTTCAGTGGATTTTGGTGGAAGCAAGGGATGACAGAAAAAACATCAACATAGTTATGCGTGGTGGAGCTAAGACAGGAAATGACACAATAAGACAAGATCCATCACAACACCAATATTTGAAGAAGAGTGTTGAACTGCATAAGAAGTTTGATGTGCAGAATGAAAAAGAGATATTCAAGCAGGACAAACAATCATTCTTAAAGCCAGACATGGCATCGACATGAATTGCGCAACATACTAAGGAAGTACCAGCATACGAGATGCCTCCATCATTGGATCACACAAAAGAATCACAACCCCTCGGACAAGTAAGTACGATTAAAGTTTTTTTGCAATCCTATGTTAAACTACTAAATGATTCATCATCTGTTAAAGTGTTACAAAATATTCTATAAAGATGTAGCATAGAGGTAGAAGGAAAGCTAGAACATAAAATAGTTAATCGTTTGCATACAAGGAGGAGAACAAGAAGAGAATTCAGACTGAACACCAACATTGGAGATTTCAACATGGGAGATATTATACTAGATCTAGGATCCAAAGTAAATTTGTTATCCAAGAAGACATGGCAATGTATGAGATAAACCACATTAGAATATTCACTTGTTCAACTGAAACTAGCAAATCAACACAAAGTTCTACCAATTGGAAGACTAAAGGGAGTGACAATAGATCTGGATGGAGTGTGCACTAAATCCGATTTCGAAGTGATAGAGATAGTGGATGACACAACAACTTATCCGACATTGCTTGGATTGGATTGGGCATTTGACAATCAGACCATAATCAACTTAAAGACAAGGAAGATGACATTCGAGTTAGGAGAATACAGAGTCATTGAGCAATTGGATCCATCAGAAGGGGAAATGTTTGTAGAACCCACTTGTTTATACCTAGAGGAAATTAACCAGTTGTATAAAACAACCACCCGAGAAGAAGATTATGTGAACCCAATTGCAGATGGGGTACTTAGTTTGAGAAGTATCACGTCATGCGCGTCAGACTCAGATACAAACTTAGAGAATTGGCAGCCGAGGTTACATGAAGTCTCCACAAGAAGATGCGCAATACAAGACCATGTAGTAAGATGGGTAGGTACAGAGATAAGGGAACCTTCGAGCTTCCATGAGGTGAATAAATTAGAAGAATGCTTAACACAATACAAAGAGGAAGTGTTAGAAAATTAGAGGCTCTTATCCCTAGATATAGCACGCAAGGAAACACCTGCAAGATGGTGGTGTGTGCACAAAGAGACAGTTAAGGACTAGTACCAATGTAAAAGGTTATTGTGCATCAGATTTGGTGCAGAACAAGGAACCAACCAACTGCATAAATATGAAGGACAAGGGGAACCAACAAAACACTTGCAGATGTGCATAATGCCATGGAGGATGACACCACCAAAGGAATGGCCTCATAATTTTGTTCACACATTAGAAGGGATTCTAACAAAATGGTATACAAACTAGGAATTGCATAGAGAAACTACAAACTGGACATAATTACAACAAAATTGTACAGTCACTTTCTCATTTGAACATGAGAACCCAAACATAGACTCAACACTTAGATGAATCAAAGGGGTGATATTCATTAAAGAACCAGAATTTGAACTCATGAAAAAAGAGCAACAACAGAACATACAGTTAGTAAAAGAACTATTGTCATGCTACCATGTGTAGGAAGAAGCACTAGATGAAGATGACCTGCAAAACATTCAGATAATGGAAATTGAAGGTGAAAGAGAGGTGGAAGGTCCACCTCTAGAATAAGAAATATTTTCTGAGATGATCAAGGTGAAGAAAGTCGACATTGGGACAATTGAGAATCCCAAAATGGCCAGCATTGGAGACTACCGAGATGAGAAAACAATGGAAAGCATAATAGAGTTACTGCATGAGTAAAACAACTTGTTCCCAACAACATTCACATAAATGAAATGCATAGAAGGATAGCTAGGGAAAATGAATATACCTCTCAGATCTGAGGCTAGACCGATCAAACAGAGACCATATAGACTAAACCCAATATATAAGCAAAAAGTGAAAGCATAAATTGATAGGATGTTGGAGGATGGAATCATAGAACCAATAGAGGAACCCGAATGGGTAATCCCTATGGTAGTTCAGGAGAAGAAGATGAGAGGGATAAGGATATGTGTCAACCTGAGGAAGTTGAATGATGTTTGCCTACATGACCCTTTCCCTACTCATTTCACATATGAGGTGTTGGAGAATGTAGGAGCTCATGAAGCTTACTCATTTACTAACAGATTCTTAGGCTACCATAAGATCAAGATAGCCCCAAAAGACAGATACAAGACCATTTTTCCACAGAAAGGGGGTCCTACGAGTACACAGTCATTCCGTTTGGACTAAAGAATGCACCAACAATATTTTTGAGAGCAGTCATAGCTGCATTCAAAGAATTCATCCACCAATTTCTAGAGGTATATCTGGATGATTGGACAGTCTACAGTATGTTGAAAAATCATGTAGAGGTGTTGAGGCTGATGTTAGAAAGATGTAGGCAGTTTCAGATATCGTTAAACATCAATAAGTGCATCTTCGGAACACCCTTTGGGATACTATTGGGCCATATAGTATGAAAACAAGGCTTGCTAGTGGATCTTGCCAAGATTACAGTAATTGCTAATCTACCACCACCAAAATTAGTACGTCAGTTAAGAGAAACATTGGGACACACATGATACTACCAGAAATTCATAAAAGGGTATGCGCAGATCACTGCGTCAATGGAGAAATTGTTGAGAAAATACAAGTTTCAGTGGAATGAGGATTGTCAGCAAGGATTGGACACTCTAAAAGACAAGATGGTAACTGCACCAATACTAGTATTCCCGAATTGGGAAAATACATTCCATGTGCATGTTGATGCATCTGCCATAACACTTGGAGTTATTCTAGCGCAACCAAGAGCAGTGGAGTTGGACCATCCTCTAGAATTTGCTAGTAGAAAACTGTCAAAGTCGGAGAAGAATTACAATACCACATAGAGAGAAGGCTTAGCTATGGTCTATGCGCTTCAGAAGTTCAGAAATTACTTATTGGGGAAAAATTTCAAGATGTTTACAGATTATTCAACTCTCAAATACCTAGTCAACAAACCAATGTTAGGGGGGATAATTTGTAGATGGTTCTTTTTTTCCAGGAATTTGACTTCGAAGTGATAGTCAAACCAGGGAAGTTGAATGTAGGACCTGATCACCTATAAAGGATCACCAATGGAGAGGAACCTATAAATCTAGAGGAAAAATTTCCCGATGCACAACTATTTTCAGTCTGTGTAGCTAATGAATATTTTGCAGACATCATTCAATACTTGAGTACAGGGACTGCACCACAATAATTCAACACTGCATAGAAGAAAAATATGGTAGTCAGAGTTGCAGACTATCAATTGATTGCAGGACACTTATACAAGATGGGTGCAGACAACATCTTAAGAAGATGTGTACTAGAAAAAGAAATTCCTAGGATTTTAGCAAAGGCCCATGAGGGAATAGCATGAGGACATTTTGCAGGCAAAGCTACCGCACAGAAGGTATTGCACGCAGGACTGTGGTGGTCGAAGGTTCACAGAGACTCAAAGGACTATTGCCAAAGATGTGATGTGTGTCAAAGGGTTGGTACACCTAATAGATTGGATGAGATGCCCCTAAGGCCACAGGTAACCTTGCAGGTATTTGACAAATGGGCAATAGACTTTTTGGGACCAATTAACCCACCAACAAAAATGTCAGGAGCAAGGTATATTATTACTGTGATAGAGTACTTAACAAGATGGGCAGAAGCAACACCAGTAAAAGATTGCAGTGCAAAGACATCAACACACTTCTTGTTTGAGCAAGTGATCACTAGATTTGGATTCCCAAGGATTTTGATGAGTGACCGAGGCACTGACTTCATTAACAAAACTATTAAGGATATTACTGAAGAGTTCCAAGTTTATCATCAAAAGAGTACACCATATCATCGTCAAGCAAATGGAATAGTGGAAGCCTTTAATAAGATCCTAGAGAATGCACTGACAAAGATCTGCAACGTCAACAGGGACAACTGGGACTTGAAGATACAAGTAGTACTATGGGAATACATGACCACATGTAAAAAATTGACAGGGCAGACACCATTCAGACTAGTGTATGGAAAATAAGTAGTGGTGCCATTAGAATTTTTGGTACCTAGTCTATATGTAGCATCAATTACAAACATGACAGAGTGAGGCACAGTACAAGAAAGGCTAAGACAACTGATGATCATGGAAGAATATAGGATTCTAGAAGGGTTTCACCAAGAGGTACATAAAGCAAGGGACACAACTTGGCACGATAGACATATTAAGAGAAAAGGTTTCAAGGAGGGAGACCTAGTTTTGGTATACGATAGTCAATCTCTTCAACACCCAGGAAAGCTCATAATGCATTTGTGGGACCATATGAAGTAAATACTTTCACAGATGGGGGAGATTTATAGTTGAAGGATTTGGGAGGAACATAACTCAGATGAATGATCAATGGGAGTCGACTGAAGTTGTATATGGACATTCGACCTCCTAACACTTCAAAAAAAAAATGCACTAGACAACAAGGGACTGCATGCAACAACAAAGGGGTTACCGTGCTAGAAAACATAAGACAACACACAACTAAAGGAGAGGTAGCACAAAAAAAATAAAAGATCTACGTGCACCGACGAAGCACCATAGCACGCACTTGGAACAGTTAGCACACCGAAAAAAGGACCAACGGTCAGAAAAAGGAGGAAATTGGAAAAATGGTGGTTATGACAAATAAGCGCCAAATGGTGGTGTCTATAAAATTGAATGACAAGAACGATCAACGGGACATCGCATTAATCACTCCAACTGACGACATCAAGGGAATTCAATGACAAGTACGCAAGAAGTGCCAATTCATTTAAGCCACAGATCGGGTAACTTCTCCGAGAAGTTTCACACAATTGCTATATCAGGAAAGAATGGGGGTAATAGAAGGGTTATTGTGACATTGAGAAAGCACAGATAAAAATAAGTATACAGATCAGAGAGCGAGTTTGTCGGAGTTATAGAACGAACTAGCTCGTTGGAGACCATCTTAACCACCATGGCACCACCCAAGCTAGGTGTGATGAGCCAAGCCTACAGATGACCTCGAATCAACATTAGAGCACCACAACAGTCATGGGGAATCGAACAAGAACCAACATGGATTATCGAATTTGTCAACTTTGATGAAATCCCTTCACCCAATATGGAACCAGGGAGCCCCACACCTATGGTGGAGGAAACCCAGCAAACAATAGCAGTGGGCATGGACATTGATATGCTAGAAGTGGGACATAACCAATAGGCCAAGGACACAGGTAACCCTTCACACCCTGAAAACCTTGAAGAAGCCTCAAGCGTTGATGGGACGGTCCCAAACCAGACAGAAGTGGTTGCGCCAGAAAGGTCACACATAGTAGCGTCATAGCAACAATAGGATGGAATAGTAGAATATGCCACCGAACAACCAGAGGCATATACAGAGGAGAGAATAATGGAGGCTGGAACTTTGAGTCAGCGACCACAATGGAAGGAAAAGAAACTAGTAGAAAGATCATTGCCCAGGAAGGTTGCAACAACCATAGTATTACCGCACATTCTAGAAGGGGTGTGTATCACGACTAACCTGTTAGGATGTGTGAAAAAATTACGGTACTCGAACCACGATGTGACCAACATGGACAAGTTTCCTGAGTTTGCAAAGCAATTTTACTTGGATAGCATGGGTATAGGACCCTTTGGCGATCCAATTTTCCAAATGAAATAGTGGGAAACCAGATTGGCCAACACTGGGATTCTAAACCTGTTGGATATCCAACATTTTGGAAGGGGTCGTGACATAAATAACTGTGTCAAGAAGATGATGGAAGTTAACCACGGAGGGCACCTAAGGGTAGAAGAGCCTTTCTCGATAGACATATATCTCATTTCATTTATCACAGGTCTTCCATATCGAGGGGAGAGTCCCACACAGTTTCTTGATGACAAGACAAAGGATAAGTCGCTAGTGGAGGAGATGAAGAAGACGTATGGCACAGGAAGAGGGTCACGTGAAATCATCATCAAGCACATCAGTGATGCAACAACAAGGCTGGACACCAAACTCATGGCATGCAAGTTGCTCAAGAAGTGTCACAGGGAGGAAGTCCCTACCGGGGTCGTTGCAGCTGTAGCATAGTGCACGGAGGGCACTATGCTTAGCTGGGCCCCGTACTTGTTAAATCTATTCCTTGAGGACTGCAAAGATACACAGGACCTGGGGACAAAGTTCCACTACTCTTGGATACTCATCCTAATTTCCTTGGTCAGATGGAGGGAGCCTAAATATATATACTTTTGTAAGCAAACCACTCGTTTTCATGCATCGCAATACATATCATTGGGGAGCACTTCAGACTCCAAAACTAGAAGTGCAAATGCAAGCATGTTCGCAGGGTATTACAACGACCTGCAGGAAATCATTGCCAACACTTGGCGGATTATGCTAGAATTGGTCATGTAGTATTGGGACATCACCAACTTCAAAGTGACCATGCATACAATATGGATCCAAGCATGAAAGGATCTCGAGAAGGAATGGATACAACTGCGATACTGCATCAAAGAAGAGGACGTATAGATGGCCATTAAGGATTAGCAAGATGAATGAGAGTTCCAGTTATGATTCAAGAGATGTCCACGGATAAGGAGATTGATGTAGGGCAAGAACAGACACCTGTCAGAGACAAAACGACACCCAATAAGCCACATCCAGGTCAGAAGCTGACATAATAAAAGAAAGAGGGTGCGCTAAAGAAAGGTATCCAGGTGGGAAAAAAGGATGCCACCCAGGCACCACAGGAGTAGGAAAAAGAGGCTGAGACAGCATAGGGGACCACATCGAGTGTTACCCAACATGAACAAGGCCAGATCAAGAGGCTGATCATACACACTGGGGGTGCGTGCAAGAAGGCTAAGGAACAAAAAACACCACCAGAATATAAAATCACCGAGGATGATGCAGACCTCATGGTTGAAAGAGTCCATGACCAGGTAGTTGAGGAATTTGAAGATGCCCAACACCAAAGGGACTGGATCCAGGATGAGTTGGCTGACATGAGGAAACTCTTCGAGCAAATCAGAGAAATGTAGAGGGCATGTAAAGGAATAGAGTCAGTCTCCGCAACATCAGAAGAAGGAGCCAAGGTTGTGCCCAATGAGTAGGATATGATCCAGATGATAGCACAGGGGAGATCAACTTTTCACATTACACCCAGCATGTTGTGCATGGATGAGATTGTAGGCCAGACACCCTTGAAATATTTGGAACAAATACAGTTGGTAATGGGGTGGATACCAACCAAGGCATGATATAAACTACAAGTCAGTGTCGTGTAGAAGGTACACTTGCACGCACACACAGACGCAACAGAGTTGTAGCACACAAAGTACAACAAAGATGGGTTGGAGTTGGTGCTCGAGAAATTCAAGCTCGAGACCAAAGACGAGAAAAATTGTGTGGATAGGATCGACTAGGGATAGGTTGTAGCCTATGACAACATTCCAAAGAGCGTGCAAATAGCAAAGCCCGCGACGACGCAAAAAAATGATCAGATTGTGCAAACAATTGATCAATACAAGCAGGAGATCAAGAACCTCCAGTAACAACTCATCCCTACCACTCTCCCGGAGGTGAAGGAACAAAGGAAGCATGAAGTAGTAGGGAAGATGGAGGAAATGGAATGACAAGTCAACGCAACTTTCAAATTTTTCAATAGGGCAACACAACTATGGACAAAGATGGAGGAGGATCAGCAAGTCGAATAGCGGGACTAGGAAGAGGAAAAGATAAGCACATCTATCCAGGACATCAAGCAGAGGCAGAAAATGATGAAGATCATTGATCATCTCAAAGGAGTACAATATATTAAGAAGATGCAAGCAGGGCTTATATCCGTGTAGACACAGAAGAAGGATCGACAAGATCAAATGGAACCTCTCCAAGAGCTAGCAGCGGAAGTCATTGTGCAAGAAAAGGAGGAAAAGAAGAACATGGCGCAAACTCAGGCAGAGTGCACAGAGATGATCAACAAGGATATTACAATACAAGTATTGGACAAGCTCAGAGAAAAGACCGTGCAGGCTCAAACAAAAGAAAGGGAACTCACAAAAAAGTTCCATACTCTCGCAGGAGTTGTTGAAGAAGCGCACAAAGCTTAGGTGGCTTAGGACGAGCCACATGTCAGTGTTGGGGGCTTGGACACAGACACTGTCAAGGGAAAAGACTATTTTGGAGAAGAGAAACATGAAAGGAAGAAAGGACAACTGGAAGGAAAAGCAACATGTGAGAAGGAAGCATGCAAGGCGCACATGCAAGGAAGACATAACGATGTTAGGGTTAGAGTTTTTGTAATGTATTTTAATGGATGATGAGCCAAAGATATAAATAAGTAGTACCTAGAGTATATAAAAGAGAGGACCAAGGGAAGGAACAAGGGGTGGCAAAGAGACGAAGAGAGTACGGATGGCAGAGAATTGTAAGAACTGTACTCTTCCATAAGCTGGTGAGATAGAGAAGCAGCGAGCAAATCGATCCCAAGGGTTAGATCACAGGCTGAGGAGCTTGGTGCGATCTAGTTAGCCTCGCAGGGATTGAGGAGCCAGTTGAGAGTGTAAGATCCAAGATTGTAAACACGTGCGACGTGACATATTACTAAACCATAATAAAGAGCTTGAGAGCTAGATCTTTGTGGACATATCCCAGGTGTAGTATCCCTAGGATGAACCTAATTGTAAATATAAATACAAATGTACGTAAGCTGGTGAGTTGTTTGATATAATTTTTTATGCACATTTCATGGCATAGTGCGTGCATGTACTACGTAGTAAAATGAGGCAGTGTGCACATTCCAGGATACCTCGCACAACATCTTAAGTGCGTGCGATGTTGAGGCCAGGGAGCCTTTGTGTATATGACATGTTTTATAGGCTGGTGAGCCAGTTATTATAAGCTAGGATGCTTATGTTTTGATTAGACCGAAGAGCCTAGATTTTAAAGGCCAACGCGCCTATTTTTGTATATGTCTCATGATTAATATAAAATACATCACTGCGTGTAGACCGACCATGATAAAAGAGATGGGGGACTAAACTCCACTGGTTAGGGAAAGGGAGGGACCTAAAAGTTAAGGAAAAAGGGCTAAGCTAGGGAGCTTAATCCAAAATGGAATATTATATTAATATTTCTTAAATATAAAGTATGGATAATTATTTTGTCCTAAGTTCTAAAGTTGGGGACAAGTGGGCCAAAGTATCTCTCAACATGACAAGTGTCAAGTTGGGGACATGCATACATATTGTTGGGACTTAGTTCATTTCCATCATCTTTTCCATCATTCTTCCCATGATTGTTTCCATCATTCAGTCATCCAGTCAATCATTCATGAGCATGCACACACCCATTGAGCTATCCTTCATATTTTCATAACTGTACCTGAACCCGTATCCATAACCATCTTGGCGCTCATGTAGTTGGTTAGCGTGGGAGCTGGATTGAAGAGGCAGTTTTTCAGGCGCGTGAGAAATTCTCTGGGTGAGAGAATTGTTGTGGTTTGATTTCCTGAAGGTGCTGAACTACAGCTATAGTTCTCTAAGACTTCCTATTCGGCCTGTTGCTGAAGCCCAGAAAGGTGTAAATTCTAACCTTGTACAATATCTACTGCAAACTGATATTCAGAAAAGAACAGAAAAGATACAATGGCAAATACAAACATTACACAGAGATTTTTCACCTGGAAACCCAAACCGAGAAAACCAGCATATATTATATTG
>ML777768.1:25710-36209 GCA_009831015.1 Picea engelmannii | reverse complement strand
AACCCAATGACCTGGATTAGTCCAAAACCCTAATTCCTTAACCGGAAATAGAAAACCATCGGCAAAAACCATGTGCCGAAAACCACCTAATATCATGTGGTCCCGGAAATATGTCGTCCCGGAAATATGTCGGCCCAAAAAAAAAATTTCGGGGGCGCTGCCCCCGAACCCCCGCGCGAGGGGCTCCTCCCCCCTCTTACCCCCCTGCACGCCCGGCGCAGGCGCTCAGACACTACTACTCGTGCAAAGAATATAACACATACCCAACAAAAGGAAGTGGGGTAGTCGAAGGACTATTGAACAAAGAAGGGGAAAACTTCCTAGGTGGGACAGACATGTGGAGAATGAGGGACTATAGGCTGTTAGTTGAGTTGACACCTAAAACAAAGTCTTTCCTGTTGTCCATAAGCCTTTAGCCTGGTTAGGAATCCCTTTACCCGGGTGGAGTTTAGTCCCAGCTCAGGGGTGACTCATTGTTGAGAATGATGAAAAGTGTGGTATAAGGCTGGGAGGTTCGTAGAAGGTCTGCACGTAGTTAGTGACATTCTTGCCAAGATAAGTGCCAATTGGGTGATAAATTTACATGTTGCATTGTTATTTACGTGCTTATATTTATGGGTTTATCTTATGTGTGTTCATAAGTGTCTGTAAATTTATGGGTACTTCCTGTACGTTGCATGTATATGTTTACTGTCATTTTAGTATGAAACCATGCATTTACATAACGTATTTGTCTGTCTACGTTTTTATATATATGCTTCTGCAAGAGTTCCGTGTGCATATGTATCTTAATTGCATGCAGTTCAAAAAAATTATGTGGCATAGCTCAGTTGGATGTTGGGTATGTTACAATATGTTATGCAGAGAGAAAAATAAGAGTTCTCTGGTGTAGTGTGGCCTGGCATGGATGGTCGGGGATTCTAATGGTGTAAACTATTCTTCAAAGAGATCTTTTACGAGAAAGTTACAACACAAACAGTGAAGGGTAAATTATAAGACACGACTAGCTTCAAAAATCCATAACTTTCTGCTCTAGAATCCGAATGAAGCACAAGAGAAGTTAATGGAAGTCTATTGAGCCATAGAATATAGTCCTAGAGCTGAATTAAATTTCTGGGCATGCTAAAAGTATTTAATATGGTAAAGAATGTACCTGTAACATTCTAGACCAAAAACACAAATTGGCCTAGAGCTTCAACAGGTTGTAACTAGCAACCCAGAACCCAGAATGAGGTGAAATTTGGACATAATGTCCATAATATTTATATGAGGAAACTCAATTGAGATCCTACAAAAAATCGAATGGAGTGGGTGAAAAAATGCTTAATTACAGTGTAGAGTTGTGCCAAGTTGAAAAACGAGAAGAAAAATTATTGGGAAAATTTCAAATAACCATAATGTCCTGCTCAAAACTCAGAATTGAGCATGGGAGAAGGCATTGGAAAGGTCTCGAATAGTGGAATATAATTATCCACCCAGAAAATTGATCTGAGAATTCAATTTTTCAGGAAATCAGAAGAAATATTTTGGATATGTTATTGAACCAAAATGGTTCATATTTTTCATGAAATTGCTAAAACAGTTAGCCTAACAGAGTTTTGTTGGCTGCACTTTTTGCAGAGTTAACAACAACTAGATCAGATCAGGATCAACACAGATTTCAGAGTAATGGAATAGGCACAGGGGAATTACATCCAGGAATATGAAATCATAGGGATGGATGTCCATTTGGGCATTGAAGGAACTAACTCCAATGGACATGGAGAAGGAAGAGATGACAACATGAATATGGTAGAGACTATTAAAATTTTACAAAAGGATGTCCAAAGCCATAAATTTATTAATTAAAGGATTATGAAGGCCAAGGAGAAACAAGATGACTTCAACATGAAGTTAATGTAGAGCTTGAATAAGATAGAAAAGAAATTGGATGAGGAGAGTGGATCAAGAAAATCTGGAAGTCGCATATCTCATGATGAGAAAAGAAGAGCAAGAAGTGTTAGCATACATCACCATCACTCCCAAAGGAATTCCAATAAGAGGGAACACAACAACTCAAGTCCACCCCCTATCAAGAAGCATAAGGGGTTTGGGGTGGATGAGCTACGAGGAGAAATAAACAAAATCAAACCTCCTACTTTTGATGGTGAGAACAAGAAGGATGAAGATGCAGAGACATAGCTGGTGGGAATGAGAAAGTATTTCCAATTGCATAATTATTCTTCTCATGCAGAAGGTAGAATTTCCATCTATCAACTCAAGGGAAAGGCATCCATGTGGTGGGATCAACTTGTGTAGGTGTAGCACATTAAAGAGAAAAGTGTTACTTGGAGGTAATTCAAGAAGTATTTTGAGAAGAAATACTTGACTAAGAGATACTATGACAAGAAAATGAAAGAGTTCTTTGAACTCAAGCTTGAGAGTATGACCATTGATGAATATGAGAGAAGGTTTCTAGAATTTTTGAAGTATGTCTCTTTCATCAAGGATGAGACAGTTAAAATTCAAAGGTATTTGAGTTGATTGCCATCATTCATTAGTGAAAAAATACAGTATGATGATCCAAAGACATTGGAGAAGACCATAAGGCAAGATAAATGCCTATATGATCTAAGGGATTAGAGGAAAAAGGGATCTAAACCACCATTATTCAGAAATAATCCATAGGGACAACAAACTCCTAGAGAGCCCAGAACGATTGAAACAAGGGGTCAAAGGCCAAGGCAACCAACTATTCAATGTTGGGGTTGTAAAGGAGATCACATGTTCAGAGATTGTCCTCACAGAGGTGAAAAAGTGAGAACTGTTCACAATGTACAACAAGATGAAACAGTGGAGGACATGGGCAGAAATGTGCCAAGGATCTATGTAGCCCTGAACAATAAGCAAGCATAGTATCAGTCACATATGATTGAAGTGGAAGGTATGATCAACAACCAAACCATTGCTATTTTAATTGATTCGGGAGCTAGTCATAGTTATATAGATCCTAAGATGGTGGAAAGTTTTCATTTTCCAAGAAGCAAGCATGGAAAATCTTGGTTGGTGCAGCTAGCTACAGGATCCAAAAGAAAATTTAATGAGATGGTTAAGTCATGTCTTATGGACATGAAGGGACTGAACACCAAGACATATTTGAACATCTTGCCTTTAGGTTCCTATGATTATCTAATTGGGATGGATTGGTTGGACCAGCATCATGCCATCCTAGACTGTCATAACAAGGAATTTAATTGCTTGGATGAGGAAGGGAACCTAAGGAAAGTGCAAGGAATTCCCAGGGTAGTAACTATCAAAGAAATTTCAGCATTGCAACTAAAGAATTGTTACATAAAAGGCTGTCAAATATTTGCAGCACATATGGAAGAGACACCTAAAGATAAGGTACCAAATTTGGAAGATTATGCAGTCCTAAAAGAATTTGAATATGTTTTCAAGGAGGTACCAGGACTACCCCCAAAGAGAGATATTGATTTCTCTATAAATTTAATGACTGGAGCAGCTCCAGTGTCAAAGACTCCTTACAAAATGAGTACACCAGAGATGAAGGAGTTGCAAATGCAGCTTGAGGAACTTTTGAAGAAGGGGTATATACACCCAAGTGTGTCACCTTGGGGTGCCCCAGTATTGTTCGTGAAGAAGAAAGATGGAACATTAATATTGTGCATTGATTTCAGACAGTTGAATAAAGTGACTGTAAAGAACAAGTATCCTTTGTCAAGGATTGATGATCTCTTTGATCAATTGAAGGATGCCAAGATATTTTCAAAGATAGATCTCAGGTCAGGATACCATCAGGTAAGGATTAAGGAGGAAGGTATCAACAAGACTGCCTTCAGGACAAGGTATGGTCATTATAAGTCCATAGTGGTGCCATTTGGGTTGTCAAATGCACCAACCGTTTTCATGTGCTTAATGAATGGTGTTTTCTGAGAATATTTAGACAAGTTTGTCATTGTATTTTTGGATGACATTCTTATATATTCTAAGTTAGAAGAAGAGCATGAGAATCATTTGAGGATGGTTTTGCAAGTATTAAGGGAGCATCAATTGTATGCCAAATTGAGCAAGTGCTCATTTTATCAAAAGCAAATTCACTATTTGGGGCATATCATTTCAAAGGATGATATAGCAGTGGATCCTGAGGTAGAAGCCATTAGAGAATGGTCAGCGCTAAAGAATTTGATAGAGGTCAGATCATTCATGGGCCTTGCAGGCTACTATAGGATATTTATTGAAGGATTTTCAAAGATTGCACACCCAATCACTTCCTTGCAAAGAAAGGGTGTGAAGTTTCAATGGACATTGGATTGTGAAAAGAGTTTCCAACACTTGAAACAATTATTAACAAGTGCTCCAATACTAATGATTTCATACCCAAACGAAGAATTCATTGTATGCACAAATGCATGTAAAGAAGGACTTGGTGGATTCCTTAGTCAAAATGGGTTTGTTGTATGTTATGAATCAAGAAAGTTGAAGGAGCATGAAAGACACTATGCCACTCATCATTTGGAGTTGGTAGCCATAGTGCATGCATTGAGGAAATGGAGACACTACCTCGCGGGGAAAAAGTTTGAGCTAAGGACAGACCATAATGTTCTGAAATATTTATTTGATCAGTGAACTCTAAATACTAGGCAAATCAGATGGTTAGAATTTCTAAGTGAATATGACTTTGATATAAAGCATATCAAGGGAAAAGAGAACAAAGTGGTTGATGCACTCAGCAGAAGAGTACATGAATTGCATGCTACAACCATAAGCATGTACCAATCAGATTTGAAGGACATAATTATAGAGGTTGCCAATTCAGATTTGCAATACAAGGAATTAGTGGCAAAATTACAGCAAGGTATTTTGCAACAGAAAATTGAGGAATATAAGCTAAATAATGATGAAATTCTCATGTACAGGGGCATAATTTATGTACCAAATTCTCAGGAATTGAAAATTTTGATATTGAGAGAAATGCATAATGTGCCTTATGTTGGGCACCTAGTATATCAAAAAACTATTGCAGTTGTCAAGAGCCAATATTATTGGCCAAGCATGAAGAAAGAGGTTGCTGATTTTATTGCCAGATGTTTGGAATGTCAAAAAGTAAAGGATGAACATAGACACCCAGCTGGTTTGCTACAACCATTACCCATTATTGAGTGGAAATGGGAAGTCGTAACCATGGATTTCATCACCAAACTTCCCAGAACAAACAAGCAACATGATTATATCATGGTAGTGGTGGATAAGCTTACTAAAGCTGCCCATTTTGTTCCAGTTAAGCTCACTCACAAGGCAGCCAACATTGCCGATGTTTATATGAGGGAAATTGCTAGATTACATGGCATACCCAAGACAATTTTGTCTGATAGAGATCCAAAATTTACCTCCAAATTTTGGAAAGGATTATTTAATGGATTTGGGACAAATTTGAATTTTAGTGCAGCTTATCATCCAAAATCAGATGGGCAAACAGAGAGCATGAATCAAGTGATTGAAGATATGTTGAGGATGTATGCGATGGATAAACCATCAAAATGGGAAGACTACCTACACTTGGTAGAGTTTGCTTATAACAATGGGTACCAAGCATCTCTATATATAATCCCATTTGAGACACTTTATGGAAGAAGGTTCAACACACCAGTAAGTTGGGATAACCCAGCAGACAGAGCAGTGGTTGGGCCAGATTTGCTCAGGGAAATGGAGAAGCAAATGATAAAAATAAAACAAAATTTAAAGGCTGCCCAAGATAGGAAGAAAAGCTATGCTGACAAAGGAAGAACTCATCGGGAATTTAAAGTGGTTGATCATGTATTCTTGAAAGTGAAGGCCAACAAAAGTTCCCTGAAGTTGGGAAATTGTTCAAAGTTGGCAGCTCGCTATTGTGGGCCATTTGAAATCCTAGAAAGGATTGGTCCAGTAGCTTATATGATTGCATTGCCAACATCTATGTATGTTCATAATGCATCAAGAAATATATAACTGATGTTAATCATGTTATTGATTGGAATGTGATCCACGTGGAGCAAGAAGGCGCTTTCCAAGTGCATCCGGTGCGCATTCTAGACCGGAAAATCAAACAGCTCCAGAATCGAGCCATAGGGGTTGTAAAGGTCCAATGGACCTGGTATGGTCCTGAGGACGCTACTTGGGAGCATGACGATGCAATGTGGGTAGAATACCCGCATCTTTTTGAGGATTTTTGAAATTTTGTTTTATGTGTGTACATGATGCACTGAGGACAGTGCATAAAATAAGGGGAGGGGATTGTAATATCCCTATGCTAAACCCAATTGTAAATATAAATACAAATTTACGTAAGTTGGTGAGTTGTTTGATATAATTTTGTATGCACATTTCATGGCATAGTGCGTGCATGTACTGCGCAGTAAAATGAGGAACTGTGCACATTCCAGGATACCGTGTGTAGCATCTTAAGTGCGCGCAATTTTGAGGCCAGGGATCCTTTGTGTGTATGACATGTTTTATTAGCTGGTGAGCCAGTTATTATAAGCTAGGATGCTTATGTTTTGATTAGGCCGGAGAGCCTAGATGTTAAAGGCCAGTGTGCCTATTTTTGTATATGTCTTGTGATTAATATAAAATACATCGTTGCGCGCAGACCGACCACGATAAAAGAGATGGGGGACTAAACTACATTGGTTAGGGAAATGGAGGGACCTAAAAGTTAAGGAAAAAGGGCTAAGCTAGGGAGCTTAAGCCAAAAAGGAATATTATATTACTATTTCTTAAATATAAAGTATGGATAATTATTTTGTCCTAAGTTATAAAGTTGGGGACAAGTGGGCCAAAGTAGCTCCCAGCATGACAAGTGTCAAGTTGGGGACATGAATACATATTGTTGGGACTTAGTTCATTTCCATCATCTTTTCCATCATTCTTCCCATGATTGTTTCCATCATTCAGTCATTCAGTCAATCATCCATGAGCATGCACACACCCATTGAGATATCCTTTGTATTTTCATAACTGTACCTGAACCTATATCCATAACCATCTTGGTGCTCGTGTAGCTGGTTAGCATGGGAGATGGACTGAAGAGGTGGGTTGTTAGGCCCGTGAACAATTCTCCAGGTGAGAGAATTGTTGGGGATTGATTTCCTGAAAGTGTTGAACTGCATCTATAGTACTCTGAGACTTCCTGTCTAGCCTGTTGTTGAAGCCCGGAAAGGAAGTGGGGTAGCTGAAGGATTATTGAGTAGAGAAGGGGCACACTTCATGGGTGGGATAGGCATGTGGGGAATGAGGGACTGTAGGTTTTTAGTTGAGTTGGCACATGAGATGAAGTCTTTCCTGTTGTCCATGAGCCTTTAGCCTGGTTAGGAATCCCTTTACCCAGGTGGAGTTTAGTCCCAGCTCGGGGGTGACTCACTGTTGAGAGTGATGAATAGTGTTGTCTAAGGCTGGGAGGTTCGTGGAAGGTCTACACGCAGTTGGTGACATTCTTTCTAAGATAAGTGCCAATTGGGTGATAAATTTACATGTTGCATTGTTATTTACGTGCTTATATTTATGAGTTTATCTTATGTGTGTTTATAACTATCTGTAAATTTATGGGTACTTCCTGTACGTTGCATGTATATGTTTACTATCATTTTAGTATGAAACCGTGCATTCACATAACGTATTTGTCTGTCTACGTTTTTATATATATGCTTCCGCACGAGTTTTGTGTGCATATGTATCTTAATTGCATGCAGTTCGAAAAATTTATGTGGCATAGCTCAGTTGGATGCTGGGTATGTTATAGTATGTTCCGCAGAGAGAATAGTAAGAGTTCTCTGGCATAGCATGGCCCGACATGGATGGTCGAGGACGTTACACTAGGATGGGGTTTATCATGGTAACACCTATGTTATGTGATTGAATGTATGCGTCAATATTATTATTAAGTGTTGAATGTTAGATAAATAAATGAAGTAACTGGTTAGACCTGATATTTTACATGCATGAATAGAATGACTGTTATAATAAGATGTTAGAATGAATAAATAAAGATTACAATACACAACCACAGATCTCCACTCATTCCCAAGTTGCAAACACTTGAGTATTATAGCCACCCATAAAGCTATCTCGGGTGAGACTGTGCAGTACACTCTGTGTACTATGTTGCTTTCTGGTTTACCAGAGGGGCCAATAGTTTTAGAGGGGTTTTGTTAAAAGATTATTAAATTTGAACATGGGTCAATCTACGATAGTAAGATAGAATCAGAGTAGATAACTGCTAAAGAAAAAGAGTAAAAGACAACAGGAGTTCAGGAAAAATGAGACTGCAAATAGTTCCAAATGCTTCATCCATTCGATTTAGATACTTGGATTTTTCTATGGAAGATGTGGGTTTTGTCTCTATGTTCATGGTTAAACTATATAATCCTCTTCCTCTAAGATGCATTATCATCTTCTCCTTCCATGCAAATAAATTGTATGGTGTAAGAATGAATTCTTTTGGAAATTCCACTTTTCCGTTGTCTTCAATCTTCGGTACCTGCAAAAATAATTTGGCGTGTCTTTTTCCTAGTAGTCTGTCAAATCTAATACCATGTAAATGTGTTGAAACTGCACATAATAGATCTAGCTAGCAAATGACATACACAATTTGCTGAGAAAATATGAGAAAAAAGAAGCAGGAGAGAAAGAATGGAAGAATTCTCATTAACCAAAAAAATGAATGATAATTTACACATGATATACTCTGTATAACTCAACTTATGTGCAATGGAGGAGATGGAGGAGAAGACAATGCACCATAATGGTGGTCTAGAGTGATCTGGACACACACCAATAGTTACGAGAGTAAACAGCCACCTAGTCTAGTCTCTCAGGAAGTTACGGGAGTGAACTGCCACCTAGTCTGAGTTAATTAGTCTCTCAGTATTCAATTAACTTACTGAAACATAGTGAAGTGAGGAGGAGATCAGGTAATCATGAGTAATGCACTAGTCTGGTGATGATCCCAAGGACAATGCACATTAGTTGGTGATGATCTCAATGTGGCATCTAGACTCCACTCAATTGATCAAACTAGAGTGTGAACTGAAGAGAATATTCTCCTAGAAGAATATTTTCCCTAAACTATAGGAGACTGGATAACAACTAATAAACATAGAGAAAACCTTAGGAAAAAGAAATCCTATGTGTGTGTGAAGTATCTCCAACAGTTATGGGATGTGGTCCCATACTTTGGGGTATTAGGTTAACACCCAAACCTATATACAAGAGGCTTTCCTCCATTCGTATAAAACATCATGCAAGATGTGGACAGGAATTTGGGTGCTTGTATTATGATCTTATCTTGTCTATAATGATTATTAAGGTATCAAGGATACACAAGATACACTTGTTAGCATTCTTGTGTTTTTGAAGGCTTGTTATGTGTTTATGCTTTATTATGGATAAGTTATGGCTTATATTTGTATCAAATGAAAAAATCTAACAAGCTATTAGAGTTGTGGGTGTGGGAAAGCTATTAGAGTTGCGGGTGTGGGAACTTGTATCAATTGAGTTATCACTGGACATTTTATCCTCATCAAACACCACCATTGCATCTTAAGTGGCTAAATCAACCTAAGAGGTCCTTCATTTCACTTGATTTGGACTCTATTTTCTTAAAATCTGATAAAATCCTGTTCAAAAATTATTGTAATTTTTGGAAATTGTTTGTTTTTGAAAAAAAATTGGCATTTACCATTTTTGGAAATTTTGTTTTCAACATTTGGTTTTTTCTTAGTCATATTTTCTATAAATTTTTCTTTTCAACAATTGGTTTTTTCTAAAGTTTATGTTTTTGAAAAAACAGATTTTAGAAAAATTTATATTTCTTGAAAGTTTTCCTTTTTAGCAGTGTAGTTAACAAGTTGTGGGGATTGCACAGCATAATTAGAAGGGAAGTGTGAAGGTTAGTCCATAATTATATTGGTTTATTGTTCTTACTGAATCTTTAGAAAAATATGGAAATTGAAAAATCTTTTTGAAAAACCATGAAAAATTAACCTCCTCATCATTTTTTCCTTAAATCATGTTTTTTTCCTATTGTGTTCTCTCCTCCAATGTCAAGCTCATGTTCCAGCTCAATGAATTGCCATTGCTATTGCTGGATGGATTCCTTTGCTATTGTGTTCTCTCCTCCAATGTCAAGCTCATGTTCCAGCTCCATGAATTACCAAGATTCCCGCCATTCTCTTCAGAGAACTGCCAATCGGAGATATATCCAGGCCGAGATTGTGGAGGATGAATTTCTATAACACCTGATAGCATGGAAACCACTCGAGACATGGAAGGTCGTTGTGAGGGAGATGCTTGTGTACACAAAAGAGCCACGTGAATAATTCTCGACGCTTCTTCTTCAGAGTAGCTTGAAAGCATGTCGGCGTCCACCAAATCTAGTAGTCTGTTTTCCTCGTACAGATGCCAAGTCTGCAGTTCAATGACGGATATTAGACATAGCGTTTGAGGGAAATATTGCAGACAGAATT